>JAOUQT010076219.1:0-10151 GCA_025769995.1 Xyliphius kryptos
TTGGTAAATCTGTTAATTGATTCATGTATTGTCATCGAGAGTGAGCCTGTATACAAAATTTCAGCTTAATTGAACATTGGGAAGTGGTCGAAAAATCGATTACAAAATTTGTACCAAACAGACAAACAGACAAGTGAAGCTAAATAAAAGTGTGTAAAATAAAAAACGTTCTCCATCCAGATGATTTACAGAGGTTTCTTAACATCATTAAAGAAATGAGGTAAAACCTCTTCAAATAACAAATTGTTCAATAAATCTCATCTTATTACTTTAAGATTAATTGACATGGGTCGCAAGGAGGGGGGTTCCCCATGCACTTTTCGAGCACTGGGAAGATGCTGGGCACACACTCCCTTACACAGAAACAAATATGGGGCAATTTAGAGCAGCCAATTTACCTTAAATCCATGTTTTTGGACTGTGGGAGGAAACTGGAGAACCTGGAGAAAACTAACGTGGACACAGAAACAATATAGAAACTTCACCAAGTGTGGGATTTGACCTACATTTACATTTAGTCATTTATCAGACGCTTTTATCCAAAGCGACCTACAAATGAGAACAAAATGGGTGAGCTTCCCATTCTTGGGTTGCGACTCACCAGTTGAGAATCACTGCCCTTAAAGACATTGTGCTCAAGAGCCCACAATAATAGACTTGGGGATTAAAGCCCCAACATTCAGATTAATAGCCCAACACCCTAACCACTAAGCTACCGTGCCCTTATGGCTTTTGTCTGGTGGCTTGGCAATAAAAAACATTAGTACAAATAATATAATAGTAAACTTGCTGACGTGATGGATTTTAATTACACCCCCAAGAATTCCTCTAAACAATGCCTTAAATTAAGCAGGATAAATGCTTAATTTATACTGATCACCAACCTGTAAAGCATGAACAGCAGTGAATCTGAATATGTAAGGACTTATTCACCGGGCATGAGGAACCCTTTTCACACAGGGATTGGACACCGCAGAGTACTGACCTTTGGAATGTTTTTGGGATTTGATGGAGAAGACATTAAGGAGAGGTTCAATTCTCCAGTCATCAATTTAAAGTCTCAGCCAAAAACAAATGCAACTCTTGAATGTAATCAAAGCCAAAAGCAGTTCAGAGAAATTTTAGAGTGCCCATTTGTTATATAATTATTGGTTCAGGCAGTAAACAGTACACAATGTGCATGGGTAATATTCCATAAGCAAATCATATACAAGACTCATGCTGGTATCTTTAGAAAGCTGGTAAATTAGATCAGGCATGTTGATATAGGGGACCTAAAATTTGGCCAGACAAATTAAACACACGCAGAGACACACACGAGATGATATACATATGGAGTTGATATTTCTGTGTTTCTAAAGTTAGCCTTTAGATGCATAATTTTTTTCTTCTACACATATGTCAGCAAACGTGTTCTTGTGTATGAGAAGGATTGTGGTCAAAGTTGCCAGAGATTTGACACAATCTTATCTGTAAATGGCAAATTCCACTGAATGTCTGCTTCTTATTAGCATAACCAAAATACTGCAGCTGATAACTAACTCGCTGTTAAACAGAAAATTGTCTTAGTAACAAATGTCTTTGTGTAAAGTTTCTCACGCATTGACTTACAGTGTATACATTCGGTGTACCCAGTGCCTTACAAAAGTATTTAGCCAGCCAGTATTTTTATTGTTTTGTTGGACTTCCAGTGAGGAAAATAATTATTTAAACACCCTGCGACTTTGTCGGAAATCACATTGAATGATTTTTAAATAATTTGTTTGTGTGTTACTGCTGCAAATAAGTATTTGAACACCTGTGAAAATCCTTGTTAATGTTTGGCACAATAGCCTTTGTTTGCAATTAAAGAGGTCAAACGTTTCCAGTAGTTTTTTTTTACTGTAGCAGGGAATGTTGGCCCATTCCTCCACACAGATCTTCTCCAGATCAGCCAAGTTTCTGGGCTGTCGCTGAGAAACATGGAGTTTCTCCCTCCAAAGTTTTTCTAAAGGGTTTAGGTCTGGAGACAGGCTAGGCCACTTCAGAACCGTGATAGGCTTCTTATGGAGAAACTACTTGGTTATACTTATACTTTGGGTCATTGTCATGTTGGAGGACCATGCCACGACCCATCTTCAATGCGCAATACATTTCCCTGCTCATAAAGGGCAGAAAGGGACACGAATTGAAGATTTTTTTGAGAACACCCAGCAGTTTGTACATGTAAAACATTTTAGACAGAAAGGAGCTTTTACTGATCTGGAAGTTTTTAGACATCAGAAAATTCAAACAAAATTGAAAAGAGTCCACACTGATGACTGTTCTTCCTCTGTTCTTTTGTTTCTACCTAACATGGGTAACATAAAGATAATGACATTAAGCATTAATCGAATGTAATCTTGGTTAAAATAAAGAGGTTTCAAAAGTCAAAAGTCTCCTTAAAACAGTGAACTCATCCTGTCCCATGTGCAGAAAAACACCCTCGAAGAATGATGCTTCCACCCCTATGCCTTACTGTAGGGATGGTGTTTTGGGAATAGTATTTACCATTCTTCGTCATCCAAACACTGCGAGTAGAATTAAGGCCAAAAAGTTCTATTTTGGTCTTATCTGACCACAGAACTTTCTCCTCTGGATCATATAAATGGTCAAGGGGAAACTTCCGTGCCATGCATTACTTTAAACTATGACGTCCTTAGTGTATTACCCACAGTATCCTTGGAAATAGTGGTGCCAGCTCTACTTAGGTCATTGACTAGCTTCTCCCATGTGGTTCTGGGCTGATTCCTCAACTTTCTTAGGATCACTGATACGCCACGAGGTGAGATCTCGCGTGGAGCCCACTCATTTAGAATAATAAGTGGAGTGAAAGTGGACTAGCAGGTCATTGAGGCCAGAATTTTCTGATTGGCAGTTGATCAAATACTTATTTGCAGCAGTAACACACAAATAAATTATATATAAAAAAAACATACATTGTGATTAACGGATTATTTTTATGTGTTAGATTATGTCTCTCCCAGTGGACATGCACCCAAGACCCTAGGTGAGTCATGAGAATGATTCTAGCCCCTTCTCTTTGTATCAGTGATCTGCATCATCCTTTTGTGGTTTATTTCGCAATACTGACCTGTTTGCTTACACTTTATACTTTTCTTCATAATGTTCCTGAGTTTTTTTTCTATACCTTATTACAACTATGTCTATGCTTGGAGAGCCACTTCGTCTTGTTATTCATTCACTGCGTTACAATTATTACTAGAAGTTTTTAACAAAATTTTGTAATTCCACCTATAAAATCTAAAATACAAGCTAAGTTGCATTACTTTAAAGTTGCAATGCAACTGAGAGTGGATGGACACTATCATGATGCACCATTTATTTTTAAGTCATCTCCATGCATCCAATCTTAACATACATTTTATACATTGTTGTTAAATGTTCTTATACACATATGTGTACCATGGCCTAAAACACTGGCACCCCCGCATTTTTATTCACTTTTAAGAACACTGTTGCATTTACAAATGCTTTGGTATTAAAAAAATGTTTGCAGTAGGGATGAGATAATTAATCATTTTTGCAATTGATCATGATTAAAAATGTTAAAATTAATTTAATGTAAGAGTGACTTAAAATTGTCATGACATTCATAAGAATGAAGGGGTTTTAAGCCAAGTGGCTTAAAACTCGCATGGAACAAAAATAAAGTTACCCATGCAGCAAATTTGTCGGTTTACTTTGTCCTTACAGGAACAAAATGTTTTCTTTTAAATGGCTATGCTGATATGTACATTAAGGGATGCAGTTTTTTTATTATTATTTTTACAAAAAGTTTACTATTTTGTGTTAATATTAAGAAAAAAAATCTCTGCATTATTATTTTTTTGGTTATGCCATAATAATCATGATTATTTCTAAGACATTAATCACGCCTCTAAAATATGTAAGAATCTCATTTTTAGTTTGCATTAAAGTCAAATCAGATTTTATTTCAAACAAAACTGCAGAAATTATCAAAATTATTAGCCATCATTTTTTTAAAAGTACAATAATTGTATGAGCAGGTTTTAGACATGCCTACACTTTTTCCTTTGCAGCACAGAAACTGAATTTCCACAGCATTCTGATTGCTCTTTTCTACCTGCAACCTGGAACTTTACTGCTTTAGGAACCAAAAGCAAATTAAATCTTGCTGATTTGATTTTAATTTCTGTGCCCTTTGGTCACTTTGCAAATTATTTTAAATTCCATGGATATGAATAGAGGTTTTAAAAAACAAAAATAATAAATACATGCTACATTTTTTTTATTTCTGTAGCTTTAAAAACTATTTTTACCAATTGTAGAGCAACAATTACAACCTTATTTCTAATTCTGTTAATCGTTGTAGATATGATGATTATCGTTATATATGATGATTATTATTACTGAATAATGTTGATATTTAATATAATTGTTCAATATCGTTGATATATATTTCAGCTCTTAATGCAAATGTTTAAACAAAGCTCTTAAAACAAAGGCAACTTCTTAAAAGGTCTGCATGTTAGACAAAAAGCTTGACAAATGGAAACATTTTATTCTAGTTAGATTCAGGAACCATTTTCCCCAGATATAGATCTAAGCTTTGACCTTTAAGTTCTAGAACCGAATCTTCTGGGAATCATTGCTCACACCCCCACAGTGCAAATCACTTCAGCCTACATGTACAAGAGTCCTTCTTTAACAACACCCGCTCATAAATCCCCGGAAACATTTCACAATCATTCAAAAAACGACATCTACGTCAGCATGATCTTAGAAATTATGTCTCTAACTGAGCAACTGAGCATTTTCAGTTTTACTAATAAAAACGATGGTAGATAAAAAGTAGACAAAAATTTTTTTATAAAAACTTTTATTATTAGTGATTAGTAATTAATGGTGCAGAAATGAAGAAGAAGCAAAACATGGGGACATGCGACAATGAGTAAAAAAAACTTGTGTATGTGGTGCCATAAAAGAAAATGATTTATGTTTTTATTGCATCATGAGGCAACAGCTGACCTCAAGGCAAATCTTTTGTTAACAGGAAATAATCTCAGTCATTCATTCCATTTTGAGTAATCATGCAGTACTGATAAGCCCAATGACCTGAACATGCCCCAAGTTTTACATTCACTGCAAGTATTGCTACTTTATCATTATAATAAAATTAAATGCTATTTAGGTTGAACATTGTTAATTAACAGTGTTAAATGTACAAATTAAAAACCTAAAAAAATATTACATGCTTTGCCATTTGCTTTCAAAACTCTCTTGCTTATATCGGATTAATAAAAATTTTTTATGTTTTACTCAAAGCTGAGACGGCCAAATATAGAACATTTGAGCATTTGAGCCTTGGAGACTTTAGCAAAGTCTCCAAGTTGATTTATGAAGTTGACACAGAAAAAAAATTTGTGAAGCTGTAAACATTTGCATTGTGTTATTAGCAAGAGAGCCCATTACATAAGATTTATGTGATTAAACTGGGCAATTAGCCATTAAACCATTGAACATGATTAACTGCATTGGAGTTCAAATTCTATGCATGCTCAGCACAATAACAAAGACAACCAGACACACACCCACACACACAGGGCAAGTATTGCTAGCATCAATATATACTGTATATATAATCTTTGCAGTTACAAATACATTACTGAACCTCTAAATGTTCCAGTGAGCACAGGTCAATATCCAAAAGTAAAAAAAAAAACATAATTTCACCATATACTGGTGAATGGAAGGTGCTCCTTGCACGATTTTTGCAAAAAGGTTTGCTTCACAAGATTTAAAAAGCATTTAAAAATACTAAAAGAATATAGTCTAGTCAGGTCTGAAAAGTCCGTTTTAAAGTAGTAATGGTACTACACACCACCCCAAAAAAGACCATGCCAAAAGAGAAGTTTGGGGATGTGAACATCATGATGTGGGGATGTTTCTCAGCATATGGAACTAGAAGACTTCATATAATTGAAAAATGTACTGACCCATTTTTATTGAGACTCCATATACCAGGATGCTAAAAATGAAACTAGGGTGGATATTTTAGCAAGACATGATCCCAATGATCACACAGCCCACAAAACTCTCTAGTGGTTTCTGGAAAAGAAAATGAAGCTGCTAAAATGGCCCAGTTAATCACCAAATTTGAATTCAATTTAAACTATATGAGAAGAACTGAATATCAGAGTTCATTGAAGAGGAACCCAAAAGCTTTAAGAGAAAAAGAAAGTTTGTGTGGAAGAATGAGACAAAATCTGACCACAATGCATGCAACTAGTTCCTCCATTCAGAACGCACCCTAGAGCTGTTATAACCAACAAAAGTTTTTTAATTAAGTATTAAATACATTTCAGTAGCATGTTCAATGTTTTTTGCCTGTGTCATTCCACTGTTACACATAAATTAATTTATTGAATTATTTGTTACTTGGGTTGTTACTGACACAATTTTTACCATATGTCAATATTCCCATCAGAAGTATATTCACTAAGAAACATTTGGATGTATTTTAAAATCAATTTGAAAATATATTATGTATCCAGGTGAAACTCGATGAATTGTTTTTTTGTGAACTAACTACAGGACTACATGACGTATATTCTGATATTCTTACTTAATTCAAACCTTTTTAGCCTTTAAAAACAGAAAGAATAATGGCAGACCCCCATTAGAAGAAGCTCAACATCCTACTACCTTTGGAAGTTAACATATCCAACATGAATTTGAAGACATGTAGTGTCTGCATTAAAACGAGGGTTCGAATGTATGTTGGCTTAATTGTGTCAGGCTTTCGAGCTGATTGGCTCCCTTCGTGCAACCTGGTGTGAAAGGCTCCTCTGTGTGACAGGCCAAAGATCTGCCAATGGACCCTCTCTTTGTTGAGTGAATAGGCAGAGCTCGGCTGCATCTTAAGGCACACTAATGTGCCATGGCCGGACCATAAATGCCGTGTGGTAATTTGCCAGGGATAATGGAATGCTTTTAATTTGTCTGAAGAAAAAAAGAGCTTTAAAGCAGCCTTATAGAGGAGGAGTCCCATTCTAGGTCCCTCTCCATTCATATTTAAAAGGGTTTGTTTTCTTCCGGCTCATTGTTATCCCAAATCCAGTATCTGCAAACAACAAGACGCGAAAAAGAAAACAACATGGCAGCATTTTGGCCCGGTCATAAAGGGAAAAAAAAGAGACCCTAAAAACAAACAGCAGCGATGCTGCATTACTGATGTAATTTGGGAAACATTGAGGTCACAGATTACATTTTGGTAGAAGGCACAATAAAATATGAAAGAAAAGGCTGAATGAGACAGTGCTGGAGGAAGCTGGCTAAGGGGGTTAGAGGCCTGTTTTGCCCATCAGACAATTTGAAGAATTTTAAGATGAGAGCTGTATTTTCAGGTACTCAGATTTTCGTTATCTTTCCTCCACAGGCAACCCAGTAGTACAGGCCAAAAAAAAGACAGCTTTAAAAAATGCATTGTAAGAAATCATGATATTGCATGTCTACTTATGTATGTTATATTTGGACAAGAAAAACAGCAAAACTGTAGGACAGCTCTATATCTCAATAGCCAAGTTGATTTGCCAGCAACAACCAATTAAGCGTGGCAGAATATTGGGCAAGGTCCCACAGCTCTTAAAAATTACTGCTCTTTATAGAGTGGGGGAAAAGCTCTTGGCCATGTTTCATCATTAATTTTCCTTCCATTAAAAAGAATCGCTTAAAAACTTACTTTAGATGCTTTCATAGCTTTTGTCTTTTGTTGACAGTAAATGTTTTTATACACAACCTGTTTGGCCATCATCCATTTATTTTCTAGGCATATTAACCTTATTAAGCTCATAGCGTGTGCTGGAGCCTATCCCAATACTCCATCGCCCTTTGTCTATGTGTGTCTCCAGTCCATCACAATGCAGACATACAAATCCATTCATAAAGCCTAAAGACAAGTTAATATTTCTCGTTTTAGCATGTTTTTGCTCTTACAAGAAACTTGCCCAGGTTGAAATCCTAATTTGGGTGGAGTTTTCATGTTATCCCAGTGTCCACTTGCGTTTCCTCTGGGTTTTCTGGTTTCCTCCCATGGTCCAAAAATGTGGATTCAGGATGAATTGGCTGCTATAAACTGTATAGAGTGTATTTGTTAGTGTGTGTGTGTGTGTGTGTGTGTGTGTGTGTGTGTGTGGCCAGCGATGGATTGGTGCCATGTCCTGGGTGTGTCTGCCCAGTGCCCGAAACCATCACACATCACCCAGAAGCTAATGAATCGATGGATGAATGGATGGATCAAAACTTGCAAAGACATGGGAAAATGTCTACCTCATCCACCCCATCTAAAAATCAAACCCAGGGTTCTCAAGATGTGAAACAATAGAACAAACCACTTCACCTTCTTGTTGCCATAGCAATTATTGTGTACATCAAATCTTTCATTACAATTTAATCCTACATCAATTAATCCTTAGATTAAAAAATCTTTACTTTTTTTCTTTACTTTTTACAAGTCATGAAAAGGAAAATGAAGTGGATGGGTAAAAGTGTGGATAATGCCACTGCCTACAGATTAGAAGTGTTCAGAAAGGCACAATGTAAATAATATTGGGAGTGTGTGCATCGCTGGTTCTGCGTCACGCAGTTTGTTTGCAATAAAGTTTCATATGCAGTAAAACAGAGCCATGATTTCAATAGAAATACAACTGCAACATATTGGTAACCATGCAAGTCATGTTTACACATTGAAATCAAAATAGTTTTAATGAATCTAAACTCAAATGGATTAAATGAATGAATTTGTGGAATCACAGCACTCTAACATGAGCCAAGCTTCTCAGTCGGGAAAATGTGGTTTCATTCTACAGGCAAAGGACAGAGAGCAGGAGACTGACCTCAAACGCTCACACAGAGAGTGTTCCAACGTTTGATCATTGGTCCCTGATTAGGAATTCCTGAAACCTTTCAAACACTGACTGGAGAACCGCAAACGGAAAAGGAGTTAGACAGTGAAAAGCCTGACTGTATCCTCAATGAACATATGTTATAAAAAAATATCATTCACATTGAAAAACTGGGCAAAAGTTGTCAGAGGCTAAGTATTGTGGGGTAACCAGCTGCTAAATGTGTAAGCACCTACTTCCAGTCAGACATCACGAGCTTAACATCCTTGATGGTGCTGAGTTGCTGTAGTAACAGATGGCACGCCTTCTGTAGCCCCTGGGACAGAAAAAAAAAAAGAGAAAGCATGCATAAAGCCTTTATGTGGTGCAATGGTAAACCACAAAGAGTTGGTCTAGTCTCATAAACAAACCACTAACTTAGTCAATTGAGAAGAGAAGGAGACATGTGGAGTGCTATTGAAGTAGTGGTGTAGAAAAGGTGCTGAGGGAGGGACAGGGCCGAGCTGCTAGAGACAAGCTCACTAAAACATTCCCCCACAAAAGTGTCACTCAAAAACACTGCGGCTTCAGTAATAAATCTTAAAGCAAGACTTTCATTTCAGTTTTAAGAATCCTTTCAAGAATCCTTGCTGTGGAAACGGCCTTCGGCATGTACAATAAACATGGATAGGACAATTAGTATAATATCTGCAGTAACCTGGAAATAAATAACTCCTATTATACAGGACTCTGTGCTTAATACAACAAAGCTGGTCAGGAAACAGAACGTGCAGGTCTTTGTTTCTATGACAACTCACGTTTATTGTTCATTATCCTGCTGTGTGACCTCTTTAATTTGCCCCTTCTTTTCGTCTTCTTTGTCACTCTTTGGGAAAACTGCACAGTTTGCATGGAGTGAAAGAATTCAATGAACTAACATTTGGGTTAATTAGGAGCAATTACATTACAATACAGAAGTATTAAGTACAAAACAGAATCAATTGAGTAATTAAATAAACTCCCATCATTAATCCATACTTTAGTTGTTTTTTTTAAACAATTATTTATATTGTATGTAAATGAGGAAACTGACCTAATCTTATATTACTATAATAAAAAAAAGATTTCTTTTAAAATGAATAACAGAAATGATTTCATTTTTAATTCATTCATTATCTTCCGCTTATTTCTTTATGAGGGTCGCTGGGGGTTCCCCATGCCCATCCAGGGGAGAATGTCTCGGGCGCTGGGCAGATACACCCAGGA
>JAOUQT010076229.1:0-10151 GCA_025769995.1 Xyliphius kryptos
CCCCCCCCCCCCCCCCCATTTCCCTGTATCTCCCTCTCTACATCTTACTAATCAGAGTTGGAGAGGCATGAAAATAAGAAATAGGAGTGCAGACCTAACCTGTTCAATTGTTAGTGACAACAAAGTGAAATTTGATTGCTTGCTTGAAAAAATATGGGTCTAAATTGACCCTGCTTGTTACAGAGAATTTTCAATCGATTTTCGTACTAATTTGTACCTTTTAAGAAACATTTTTTATACTACATTTAAATCTGCATAGCAACCAGCTTTAAATTATTTTGAAGAAATGAACAATGTGTTTACATCTACACTGCCTGGCCAAAAAAATAGGTCACTACCTACAGTTGCTAGAAAAAGTATGTGAACCCTTTGGGGTTACTTGGATTTCTACATAAATTGGTAATTGAATTTGTTCTTATCTTCATGTAAGTCACAACAATAGACAAACACAGTCGGTTTCTAAAAGGGTACAAGTACAAATTAACCTCAATCAAGTGAAAAGACTCAGTAACTAGCAAGGGTTACTTCAGACCCATATTTTTTTTGTAATTGTAGATTTAACTAAACTTTAGGTTTGCTGCATGTGCATGTTCAGAAATGTTAAGTGCCAAATGTGGAAAATACCAAATGATTGGAAAATTTTATCAATTTTATTCCCCTTTGGGATGTACTAGAGAAGACTTTGTGTAGTGGTCCAAATCACCCCTCATTAATACAGGCTCTCAAAGGAAAATGAATGCAACTCTCAACAGAAATAAATGTGACAATGCAGAAGGTGGAAACGATACCACAGTAAAAGTGTGTCATCTTCCAAGCTTAAGGTGGTCCAACGAATTATTATACTATGTGACCTGTCCTTCTAGTTACTTTTATTTGTTTTGTGTAGGGTGTGCATGCTCTCTGTAAACACCTGTGGGCTTGCAATCAGACCTCCCTCTTCTTCATCTACCAGCATGGACACAAAATTAGCACAGAGAAGATCTATTATCTACTTTTCTGCTTTCTCTGCTATAATTCTCCTCCTCCAGCTTCATGCTGGTGTCCCAAACTGAAACAAACAATTCAAAATATTCCTTTTATGGGAGCAGTTATTTCCAACTGGCGTGTAATTGGTGAAAATGTTATATGACTGCAGCATAAATCTGTAAAATAATAGGTGACAGAATTTTTAACACAGAGTTCTGTTATCACAACTTCGACCACTGGTCTGATTCTGGCACTTCCCCATTTGTTTTTGTAGCCAAAAGGCTGGTGACCATTTAGTTTGATTTACCATCAGCTGGCTGATTTTAAACACTGAAGCTAAAACTATACAGTACATACAACAAAGAAGTGAAAAGAAAAGTTTCTCGTAAATGAAACCAGGAAGTCAATAGTGGCTGCTTTCATTTGGCATCTACCTGTGGTTGCAATTGGAGGGGCAGGGTGAGTGCCAAACCAACATCTTAACAGTTATCTATCTAAGATAATAAAATGAAAATACTAGTCATACCTAATTTCCAAACTATAATACAATATACAATTTTATCCAAACTGACACAGGGTTGATCAGCAGCCTTAAAACAATGGGGGTTAAGGCTCAAGGACCCACATTTACAGTTAGTCATTCAGCAGACGCTTTTATTCAAGCTTACAAATGATATAACAACACAAGTCTCAAGGAAAAAACAGCTTAACTGCAGTACCATCAACCTTGCGCATTAGTTCATCTAGTTCATCACTAGAGTGAAGAGAGACTAAGCAGGGGCAGCTCTTCAGTGTTCCTTCAGTGGTCCTGGGAATTGAACCCACAACCTTGATAGCACAACACCCTTACCAATTACCAATTTAACTGGGTGAGGCATGCAAGGACTCTCAACCCAACCTTTAATATCAAGCATTGTTTCTAAAATTACTGGGCATCGGGTCACTACACAACGCAGGCCCAGATTCCACTTTGCATGTACAGAGCTGGTTACACCCACCTGACACATGAAACACACAAGATGTGATTTTTCAGCAGCAGTCTATTATCTCACCTGCTTCCCTAGCTTTGCCTTTAATTTACGAATAACATTGCATTGCATATAGATTTCTTTCACTTTTTACTATTAAACATTAGTACATACCTGCATACAGTAAATTTACTGATAGGTCAGTGGAACTGATGCAATCTACTCTATATTTGTGACAGGGGTGCTTTGAACAAAATGACCTTGTTTGCAGGTGAAATGTAATTTTCGCAAATTGTATGAAAATGATTCTAAAAACAGATTGAATACTTTAAAATATAATTTGCCCTACGGTGAAAGATCATGATTGGTTCATATTGCAATTGTGGCTGTGTTTTTCACACTCAATTACATTTGTGTCCCCTTTATTGATGATATTCCGAATGTATCATTTCCCTGCATGTTTTAATCCCCTCTGCTCTGCACAGGATGATATTAAAGAGGAATTACTTTAAAACATCAGTCATTTTCTCTAGTAATTTTCTTTGTTCCCTGCTGCTTCACAGAAGGTTTTAAAAAACCTTGAAATGCAAAGCAACATTAACTAAAATGTTTTAAGATCCTATAGCACTCAAATGACCAAATCATTTTTTTTTTCAAACTGGGAGGTCATATGTGTATTTATGATTATTTTTCCTGGCATCCGATGTACAATTTACTTTGTGATTTTAATAACTTGCTAAACCTGTCTGTCTTTTAGTTTAAATAAATGAGACTTTTTAATTTGACTTAAAAAAACTACCGGAAATGGAATTCTCCAGCTGTTTTTCAGCTGTTTTTCACGTGTTTAAAATGCTTGTCTTTTGCAGCATTTATGCATTCTTTGCAACCATCATGTTCACAGGGGCAAACATATAGAGACTGAGGTCAAGTATCAACATGTTGTACACAATGTAAAAATGTCAGTCTGAAGAAAGACCTGGCAGTTACGTTCAACCTTTTGTGTACATGTCTTAACACGCACACAACAGCTGGTATTGCACACAGAGTAGCATTAAGCTAATATTAGATGGTAAAAAATTTTAGTCAAGTACTCATATGAATCTCTTTCTTTAGAATTTTGTATTTAAAAGCATTCAATTTACCACTGTTTTCAGTGATGTTTGTCTCTATAAATATGCATATATGGGAATGTCATCTACACCTGAATACTTCTAATGTGCATCACTGTATTGTACTGAAGTATAAGAATGGCCTAGTTTAAATATTGTAGCCTGGATCAAACCTAAAACTTACCAGAGTCTATGTCTATCAAACCCAAACCATAACGTCATCAGTTTGGTACTTAGTTTTTTTTTGTTTTGTGCTATTATGCTATGCACAACTCTTACGAAAAAGATTAATTATTACCAAATATTAAATAAAACAGTATTCATTTCCATTATGCCAACATGATGGCTTACTGCTTAGCACGTTTACCTCTAAGCTCTGGGGAAGTCAGGTTTGAATCCTGATCTCGGTGGACTTTCCATGTTCCTCCCAGGCTCTGGGTTTCCTCTGGGTTTTCTGGTTTCCTCCCACAGTCTGAAAACATGGATTTAAGATAAATTGAATGCTCTAAAATGCCCCATATTCTGTGTTTGTGTGTGTGGCTGTGTAAGTGAGTGTGCCCAGCGATAGATTTATTAACAAACCAAAGTATTAGACCTGGTAATTGATTTTACTGAAGAAAGTGATTAAGTATTAGTGAGTGGCAAAAGTATGTGAGCCTCCACCTCGAAAATTTGTATTGTACAACATTTTTGTTGGGTTATTGCAGCGGTTTGTACACAGACTTTAAAATTTCTTCTTAAAATAAAATAAATTGCCCACTTCAGCTTGATTGTTGCTCAGTTGATTAAAAACATCTTTAATATTACCTGCTTATCCTAAAGATTCACATACTTCTGCCAAACAGATTTAATATTTGATCACTTTCCTCAATAAATAGAAAATTGATTGTCTTATTTGTTTCATTTGATTCCTTTTATTTACGAAGATTCTGAAGGATTCTCAAACTTTGTTTTATTTGGATGTTTATCACCATGCTTTCATTGCCAAATAGTTACTATATAGTCTAATTGGATGCAGAAATCTTTCTTTGGCCAGTGGGCATTTAGGCTTACTCCAGCAATTTGCAAAGCAAACTTGTAAGGCATTTCAGTAAACAGGTTATATGCAGTTTAGCATTTTGAAACATTTCTAACAGTAAAATAATCTAAAAAAAATCCCAATAAGACTTCTTTGTCCTTCCATATTTTAATGATGTTTAATCATGTCTTGTGTTATTTACATTTGAGTATTATTTAGAGTTTAGTTTAGTGCACTGCGATGATAATCGTATTACAATAGTTTTGAGGGATAAAGTAAAGTATATCTCACAATTTTTGATATGTTCAGTTTTATAGTAGCGCATTACATGTGGGTATATAAATTGTTTGTTTTGCTGTTAAAGCTGAAAAAACCGGAATTGTTCACTCCCCTGGACGTGTTCTTTATGGTGAAACTCCTGTGGTTAGTTGTAGCAGTGAACTTTCACAGCATTGCTACATCAAAGACAAAAGTGTGACATATAAGCAGGGCGTTAATTCAGGTTTTGTGTATGGCAGGAATCCAAATAGTCCTGATAATCTTGTACTTGCTCAGACAAACAACTGTAGAGTCTAATGATTGCTGCTAGATGTGGTTACTCATTTACTGGGAATTACTGTGACAATAGCTAAACTGTGGCCACTCCCGATAGGCTCCTGCGGTTTAAACCTCCAGCAGAGTGTGCAAGTATATGTGAAATATTCCCACATTTTTCCAGTTTCCAGATAGGAAAGCAGCCAAATGATAATGTGTTTGTGGGCCTGCCTCATTGAGGATCTTCTTACATGTTTTAATTAAGTATGTAGGCCAGTTTTTAGAGAGCCATTGACATGTAAAGTCTGCCTGACTGCATGAATACTTTATTACTTAGACTTTTTTTAGTAAATTCTTGTCTTATGGTATGCCCTAGACAAAAAGTTTAAAGTGTAAACAAGGAGTAGCTGATTTGGAATGACAATATGTAGAATTCACATGACCACAAGGCGAAGTGCCTGGCTGCATGCTGGCAGTCAATTGTCAGTCCAGGGGAGGTGAGACCAGAGAAGGGGAGTAAAAGAGAGAGACAGAATGACTGAAGGGGGAGGAAAGGGGAGTGGAGGACAGGGGGAGGGTGGAGCAAAGGCAGGAGTTAGTGAGAGAGGGAAACACACATGCACACCCCTCTAGGAGCCCTTACCGGATAGACTGCTCTACTATACTCACATGGTTGGAAGAAATACAGTGGAGCTAGGAGGAAGAACAGAATACCTGTTTAATCCGGAATCCACTGCTCTACCTACACAGAAGGAGAGTTATACAGAACTGGAATCCTTTCATACAGAAGCGAAAAAAGGCTTTTTTCCTGGAATTCCAAAGGTACAGAGTGGCTGTTGATGAATTTTGTGAGTCCTTTACTGTTTCTTTAAACTACTTGTCTTTGTTGAACCACACTACAAAGTGAGTGCCGAGGAATATGATTAAAACCCCCAAAATGAGAGTTTGTAGACAATCACATTGTTGCTAAAGCTTATTCATAGGTGCCTTTGTTGGACAACTGGTGTCTTTGCTTTGTGTGTGTGTGGCCAGGATGTTTAGAAACAAAACTGCCTAAACCAAATGGTATGGTAACAGTGAAACCTTGCATCTATGCTGATATCCTAAGAAGCCAAGTGAAAGACCACACAAGTATTTATCATCTTGGTCTATGTTAAGCAGTTTGGAAAATAAGACATATTGCAGACCTTGTAGGCAGCACGTGAATTTTAATGTTTTGTGTTGCTCTTTATTTTGGTTTGCTACCAAAAAGTTTAGGCATGATTCAAAATGCATTTACCAAGAAAAATAGAGGAAATGCAATTAACACAATCAAACATTGAAATAATTGGGTTTGTACAATAATAACCACACACCATTTTAACAGTTCTTATGACCCAATCCAAATATTTATATATTTTTATTTTTTATTAGGTATTAAAACTTTTCCCATATTTTCTTTCCATTAATAAACTTTGACCCTGGTGTAACTTAATTCCCTGGGAAATACCCCCAGACACATGATTAAAACTATGTGTGACAGACATAGCCTTTTTACATCATCTGAACTTTTCTTGATCATTAAGAAGGAGCTAACGATGCAGGTCTCCATGGTAATAGTGCTAAACCATCAGAACACAGATTCATCCAACACCACACCGGACCGTCCGGCGTTATTTTAACATTTTGGTTATATCTGATGTCCTTCTCTGAGTGGAAATATATATTGTTTTAGTTTTTTAGTTCAATACAGCTTTAATTAGGTTAAAGTGAGAATGTCTTCTTTTATAACTTAAAATGAATGAAGTGAAACTTATGACAAAATGGAAGTCAGACTGGATGGGTAGGGTGTGGGAAGGAAATGTGAGACAAAGATCACGGAAGGAAATGAAGAGTAACAGATTTGGTTAAAGGAAAACAAGAGCTCATATGAGAAAGATCATGTGAAGGCAGACAGAGAAAAAATGAGAGATGCAGCTATGCTCATAATGGGTCACGAGGTCAGCACTGTCGGTCTCAGCTGTGCAGTCACTACAGGCATCCAGAAGAAAGACAGAGACAATTACATATGAAAAGCGACAGCAGTTCTAATGAAGATGTTTAAAACTTGTCCATGGGTTATTTTATCTTTGATGTTCCATTTCCCAATTGTTTCTCCAACCAAAGATTGAAGGTAATTAAATGACCTTCATTATTTAAATGTATTTACTAAACTGTACTAATTATAAATGTGCTCAGAATACTACAACCACATGATACCTTTAGAGATTCTGATATAATGGTATCATGCGTTGTTTGCAAGAAAGTAAGGTAGTGGAACATCAAGCTTTATAATTTGGTGGACTGTTATGATTAGAGCTGAACAATGTGGTAACATGACACAGATTATTCTAAGTTTACATGGCGTACATATTTCTGTAGTAGTGTGCATGACTAAAAAGTCACTAAGTTAGCAGTGTTGCTAACCTATTGACTTTTAGACCCTCAAAACTTATTATTCTAAAAAGAGACTAGCAAAAACTCTAGATTTTTTTTCTGGTGTTACTGGGGACATTTGGAGCCTTAAAGTGAATCCTTCAGTTTATGTCCTCAGTGAGCTCTGTCGTGAGTTCCATACCACAACACTCTCAGTGCTCAGTTGCACAGTCAGAGCAGAAGCAAACCTGTGTCGCTCCACATCTACACTGCAACGAAACTGCGAATGCCCAAAGCTGCATCTGACCCCGTCTCCTAATTATGGAGCAGGATGCAAATATAAATGCATTAAGCTTACACACTGTCAGTCACTCACCTCGTCCATGGCGTGCGCCTCTACGCAAAAAGCTAAACATCTAGCTAGGTAATAAAAAACTGATTTATGGTGTTTTTTCATTCACTTCTTTGTCTCATAATGTGTATTTTTATTAATTTCGCAAATTGACTATTTTGCAAATTAGGTGATGGCGTCCTTTAACGACTTTTAGGACAACCAATAGATACTTTCCCTATTGAGGAGTTGGCAACAGTGTGTGTTAGCCAGTTTACTCCAAGGATGTCATATTTATCCTATACTCTATAACATCAAAATATGAAAAAGGAAAAGTTTAGAAACTTTATGTATAACGCCTAGGTATGAAAAGCATTTTGTTATAAAGCAGCCTATTTTGGGCATTTTCTTTTGCATGCATATTGGTTATGTATATCAGCTACTTTTATGACCTCATATTAAACAAGTGCATGATGATGGCTGAAAAGCCACAATTAAAAAAGTATTTATTTTAATCTTGTGTAAAACGTCCTTTGTGGTGACAAATGGTGTTCTGTGGCATCAACAAAACTGGCCAGACTCATTAATGCCTACGGGTTGTTGACTATTTGTTAACAGATGTCAAATGCCACAATACATTCTTTGTTCCCAATATTTATTATTAACATTTACACTGCTTTTACCCGAACGGGTAGCTTTCAAATGACACCATTCTGCCATACTAGTAAATGGGCAAGGTGTCAACTGCAGTTTCATTTTAGTTGGAGGAAGGTGCATTGCTCTTAATCCTCAACTTAACACATCATATGAGTAGTGTTTTATTTTAAGGATGCTGTTGTGTATATTTATTTGTGGGCTGCAATACACCCACGCCAAATGCCTAGGTATGAATAGCATTTTGTTACAAAACAGCCTATTTTGGGCTTTTTGCTTTACACATATATTTATTACTTTTAGACTTCATATAAAACAAGTAAAGTATGATTCAGATGTAGCTAAAGGCCCAATTAAAAAATCACTGTATTTAGTTTATCTTAAAATTACCTTTGTGGTGACAAATAGTGTTTCTGTGGCAACAACAAAACTGGTCTCTGTGTTTTATACATTATAATGGATAACTTTTAAAAAAGCTTTTACAATATAGTAATTCCTCCTATTTTTAAAAGAGTTTCTGGGTTCGATTCTCAGGCAGACAAAGCCTGGAGCTGATGTCTGGTTGCATTTCTTCTCAATGTTATGGGATGTGTGCAAAAATGTCTGTGTGTCTGTCCTGCAGAATACTGAAAACCGGTTTAGAATATTTCCTGACTTTTACCATATAGGTTTTAGCTCACCCTTTTGTGGATCTCGATAAGCTGATTAGAAAACAAATGTAATAAAGAAAGTTATATTATTATTATTGGACAGTTTGTGTATGATTTCCAGTGTTTAAGCATTTGTTACTTTTCTTTTTTGCATTTTACTGATTAATTAGTATTGTTAGAAGTAGTATTCATGTAAACCTGTGTTTATGGTTTTCATGTGTGGAAGTGCATATGTGCAATGTTTATCACCGGTAGTAAAAATCATCTGATTGCATATAAGGCATGTGAGTGACATAGAACCATGAAAAAAATCTTAGCAAAAACATGTACAAAAAGTAGTCCGGCCATCATAATCTTAAATAATTGAGTTAGTGACAATAGATGTGCTTTTTTTTGGTTCACTTCTGAATGAAATAGCTCAGTGTGCAGCATGGTGGAGGTAAGCCAACCCAAACAAAGACTTGCTCCCTTTTCCCACTGCACTTATGAGCTGAGTTACCAATACAATGAGTCTGAATGTGTGTGTGTGTGTGTGTGTGTGTGTGTGTGTGCATGCTGACACTGGTTTCTGATGTGCTCCCTTTAAAGAGTGTCTGCTCTTTATCACTTTTTGGTTTCCCTGGTGCTGACACACACACACACAGACAGACACACACACGCACACACACACTGCAAGAGGAAGATAACTCTCGGCATGTACAGTTCCTCCCATTCAAACATGACGGTTGACCTTATCAGCTCTTTTCTATCACAGTCACAGCTCATTTTGGCTTAGTGTAAGTGTTTGATTAGGTGTTTTAAAGATCACTTTTGAGAAGGATTATCATCTCGGTTCTGCTCAATGCATTATAACTACTGTCTAAGTGAACCACATTGCTGACGACATAACATATTACGATAAGGTTAATTTAGCAATGTTTCTGACAGCAAAATAGGTTTCTACTGACATTTATTGTACAATGGGTGTGGGTAAATCTGTGTGTGTGTCTTTGTGTGTGTATGTGTGTTGTAACTATGTTGTAATGTTTTTAACTCTATTAGAGAAATAAAATTTCTAGTACAAATATGAACAAATTGATAAACATCTGAAGTCATGACTCTGAAGTTTAAAGTCGATGACTGAAATTGACTGCATTTTTATTTCCTACTTATTTTCCATACATGACTTTTATTATGTTTTTTAGACGTTAGGCAACAGCCTAAGAGTAGACTTACACCAGTTTTGTGTCAATACAAATTTGAACTAATTTGAATAGGTTTCACTGCAGTCTTTAATGCAACTAAAAGTTAAAATTTGCATGACGTTCATTTCTAAACTCACCAGGTCATAAAGGGGCTCAGTCACTAAAGGCTTGTTTAGATGGTGATGTTTGTTTTCCTGGAGAGGCAGCCCAAGAAAACTGGGGAACAATTTCCATTAAAAATACACCAGGTCCAGTTTCATGATGTCCTCGTGACAAAGCTGCAATACTATAAAGTTTAAAATATAGGTATTTGTGCTGGATTAAAATTTGCCTGTACCTTTCT
>JAOUQT010076240.1:0-10151 GCA_025769995.1 Xyliphius kryptos
CTACATAAAGATTTTACACTGAAATATTTTATTCATTCAGATCTAGGATGTGTTATTTTTGTGTTCCCTTTATTTTTTTTGAGCAGTGTATAATTCTGCATATCTGTTTGCTGTGTATATTGTCTGTATATGGTATAGTGTTTAAAGTCTATATATATTGTATTGTAGATCTGGTTATTGTTACATGTAAAATACTAAAGCCAACACCTAACACACCACATTCCTTGTGTGTAGAACACACTTGGACAAAAAATATGATTATGTAATCACTGCACCACAGTTTTACCCCATGTGAAAATGCAAACAATTATTTTTTTCAATCCAAACCCCCTGTTTAATTTATTAAATAAATGGTAAATGCATATTAAGTATTGTACACGTCTTTATAGCGACAGAGACACACATTTAAATCTGAAACAGCACCGAGAGGCAATTCATCCTCCCCACATTCCACTCCGCTGACTTTTAAATGCGAAGGCATTTCTATTGCAACCGAAGCAGGAATGTGTCTCGAACCTCCAGAGCAGAATGAATAGTCAGCTCAGTGTAAACTATTAGCTTTGTATTGTGATGTACCCAGAATCATCACAAAGCATGCACCACTGAGTCCATTCAGACCAGCAGCAGCACCATGGTGCCTCCAAAGGAGGGAAAGTTACCAAACATTTACCCATTTTAACCCTTTAGGGCTCGGGTCCTACTCGGACATCTTTTGTTAAAAAACGGCAAACAGACGCTCCACAGCAACACCAGAGAAAAACAGCATGGCATGGCATTTTTTTTTTTTTAATACACAGGAGGGTTTTAAAATAAAGGATTTACCTCCATTGGTGCATGATGAACCCCGGGCACTGCTCTCCACACTCATTACAGGACTGTCCTTTTTCAGGGTTGTTCCCCAAAGTGAGCTATAAAGAAGAAAAGGCATTGCAATAATGAGGCAACAATACATTTGGTCATTTAGCAGTATTACAAGTGTCCCACTTGATAGTTGGGGTCAGAACACAGGGTTACATATAGAATCCCGGGAGCAATGAGGGTTAAGGGTCTTGCTCAAGGACCCACATTGGTAACTTCAGTGGATTTGAACCCACAACCCTTAGATTGCTAAGTGCTGAGCTACCAAACATTGTGTAGTTTTTCTGTATGTGCATGTGTGGGTTTTCTTTCTGGTTCTGCGGTTACCTTCTATGTTCTAAAAACATTTTTTGGTAAAGTTAAGGTACATCGCCCTAGTAATCAAGACGGTGTGTATTAGTGCAGGTGCAATGCAGGTCTCATTTCTGGATAAACAGTTGCATTGCATGGATAAGGTGTAAAATTGTGGCAAATGTAAAATGCAATCTACTTTTTTGTGACCCCTAGCAGAAAAAGGAAGAAGGAACATACAAATAAATACAGCTGGGGCGGCATGGTGGCATGTTAGGACGTTCGCCTCTCAGTGCTGGGGACTTACTGCCAGAAACCGCTCTCCAGTTTCCTCCCAGAGTCCAAAATCATGAATTCAAGGCAAATTGACTGCCCTAAATCGCCCCTATAGAGTGTGCATGAGTGAGTGTGTGCCCAACAATGGATTGGCACCCTGTCCTGAGAGATGCTCTCCCCTGGATGGGACCCTTATTGTGGATTAAGCGGACGATAATGGATGAATGAATGGAATTAGTATGGGCGAGTATGTAGTATGTGGCAACCTTCAGGTTTCAAGCTTTTCATTTTTACAAATTAACCTGAGCTTCGTCTGAACACAACTGATCTGATGTTCTAAATGACCTTAGGTTTTATCACTATGACACCCATCACTCTAAAGGTCGCTAAGTTGTTGGAAACATTCCAATATACTCTGACCAATAGAGAATGTATAAAATCCTTTATTGTATAGAATTTTGTAGTTTTTATAAACTCCCAAATATAGCAGCCTGGCTAAATGGAATGTCGAGCTTTTTTGGTGTGTCACCATGGAGACAATGAATTCATTAGAAATATGATATAAGGTCTAATTTGTATATTAACTGAAAATGTCCAGTTAGACATTTAGTAGTTAAAGAACCAGCCAAGAACAAGTCCAGCTTTGTTTTGATCATTATTGAAGAGAATGCTCTGCTGAATTTTTTGATACCAAGCACATGGGAGTTAACTGGAAAACCTAGCACTAGTTCACGAAAGAAGAACCAATGATAAAAATAAATGGAAGGTTGTTGGTTTGGGGTTTTGAAAAAATCTCTAGCCCCATATCATCTGTGGACTGTGGAAATTTGGTTGTTTTCTTCAGGCAGTCCTTCTTAGCCCATTGCACTCTTGTTCTTTTCTGTTTAGGTGTCGATGATGGTTTTCTTTTAGCTTTCCTGTATTGAAATCCTATTTCTTCAGGTGATTTCTCATGGTTTGGTCACATACATTGGCTCCAGCTTCCTCCCATTTATGCCTCATCTTTTTAGTTGTACTTTTTTAAGACAAATGGCCTGAAGTTCTTTGTCTTGATGCGTTGAGGTCTTTCTTAGTCTATCAGTACCCTTGGCTTTAACAACCATTCCATGCTGTTTGTATTTGGTAAATATCTTAGGTAGAGCTGACTGTGAACAGCCCACATCTTTAGCAACCATACAAGAGTTACCTTCTTCAAGAAGGCTTCATAATCCTCTATTTTGTTTCAAGAGACATTTCTCTTGTTGGAGCCATGGTCCTTGCCACTCCACTTTGTCCAGCAGCCCTCCAAGGTGTCATGACTGCAGACTAACAAGCAGATCTAATCTGAGGCAGGTGTCCATTTAGGGAAAGGAAATTGACTGGGTGTGTCCATTTTCTACCTCCAATTTGAGTGATTTCATACTTTTTCCCCCCTGTGCTTAATCAATAAAAGTAACATTTTTATTTCCATAATGTTTTTTTATTTTAGTGTTTCTGAAAGCCAACAAGTTGCACTATGATTGCATCATGTTTTTGATCTGAGTTTGTTCTACAGAATAAAATGTCTAAATGAGACTGGTGATTAGACCATCCCAGACTGGTGATTCCATACAATTAAGGTTTATGGAGATTAATTCACAAGTAAACATATTGGTGGTTTTACTGATTTTTGTTGGACAAATTTAAGTTCAATTCTGAAATGCCAAAACTTCTAAATTTAGGTTTGATTAAATTAAACAATGCAAATTGTCAGTTCCAATTAAGGGTCAAGGGGTAATAAATTCTGAGTACACTAGTTTGTCGTGCTTACATAACATATGGTAGCACTACAAAAAAGTACTTCAAACCGACAAACAATAAAATCATGCCAGAACAGAAGCAAGTCCTCCTTTTCTAACACCATCTTAAACTAACAGTATAATCAGGTTCCATATAAATAAAGGACAACCATTAATCATCATATTCTGCATAGCTAATAATTAGCCTTATATTTATTAACCTGGTCACAAAGAAAAACACTTGTATGGTTTGTTACTTCATCACAAGGTTTTAAACTTTATAAATGACAAAATCAGCTCCTTTTTGCATGCACTGGCAATAGTCACACTAATCCACAAACTTGGAACAGAATCTTGATTTGTATTAAGGTTGTACAATCCTGTTGACATCAGATTTATTTAATCAAGGATCAGAGATTTTTTACAAAATGACCGAACTAAACCCATTTTTTTTCTTATTTAACATACTTCGATTCTGAGAATTTGTATTCACACAAACTTTCTACACCAGTTACATTTAAATATACTGTACATTTGGTCATTTAGCAGACACTTATCCAAAGAGACTCAAGTATCCCAACTTGATGGTTGGGGTCAGAACACCGGGTTGGTCACAGCATCCTTGGAGCAATTAGGGTTAGGGCCTTGCTCAAGGACTCAATGGCATTTTTTTGGACCTGGAATTTGAACTCAACCTATCAAAAGATTGATAGCCCAATACCATAACCACTGAGCTACCATGCCTAGTCAAAACCAGTTTCAAATCTTAAGGCCCTCTTCCATTAAAATGCACATTAACCTCCTAGGACCTGGCGTCCACATGCGTGGACAAAAACGCATGCTATGTCAAGAGTTCGGGTCTTAGGAGGTTAAAGACCAGATATTATTTCTGGTTCACAATCACTGATTTGGCTCCTTGGTGGTACAAGCTTAGAAAAACAAGGCTGAAAATACACCATAATAAGTGCTATATAAAATAACCTAAAATAGTTACAATTTAAAAAAAACAAAAAAAAAAAAAAAAACAAGTGTATAGGCAGTCTACTTGTTTTGGTGCTGGTTTAAGTACTATTTTGATTTTATAAAATCACATTTGATATCTTCATTAAAACAACCTGAAGTCCAAGATCTGATTCAGAAAATAATACTTTTCTCTGCGGATGCGGAAGTCCAGAAGAGTAAATGACTACATTAAATATGAGTGTGAGGTGTTCTTTACTGTTGTTTAGAATACAAACAATGAAAATGGGTTGTTCAAACTCACCATTGTAACAGCACTGACTGGTGAAGTTCTGCCAGGTTGGTGGGGTCCAGGGGATCGGATCATTCTGGGTTGTCTACAAGTAAAATGGTCCATTACCTGTAGTGGTTTATTAACTTTTTTTTTTAAATAAAAGACAAAGTACATTCTGTAAGCAGTTTTTAAATATGCTGCCATTAAGTGTAATACCTGTTTCGAAAAGACTTATCATGACCAAGTTTATTGTAGGCTTGGTATGGATGACGAGCCTGTATTGCCAGATCCTGCTGGAACATTAAAGCATCTAAACTTGTCTGGTCTACGCCCATCGACAGTGCCCTTAACTGAAATACACAAAGTTAATACAGCATACTCCAAAATCATTAGTTGAAGACGGTATAAATAGAGCACCTGTTGTGGGGTTGGTCCCGGACTTATGGCCCGGTGCATTTCAGTAATGTGGTCTCCCATTGGACCTGGAGCAATAGGATAGCCTTTAAAAGAAGGAAAGAAATTTTTAGTTTTACTAATGCTTCTTTATTTAATATTTCTTATTTAATCTTATTTTTTAAACCTGCAGCTTGTGGTGGCAAGCAGCCTGTGTAATAGTCAGGAATGGGTGCTCTATGAGAGAAGAGAGGTGGTGATGCTCCACGATGATGCATAAGGCCAGGACCAGCATCAGGACTCGCCAAAAGACTACCCAGGAGGGGAGAGGCTGCTCGGGGCACACCCTGAACACCCAACAACTCCTACAAGCCAAGGCAAAATAAACCACCACAACACTTTCCACATTATAGAATTTAACTGTTATTGCACATGTCGCAAGTAAAAGGCAACCAAAATGCAGCGTAGTGTAATACAATTATGTAAGAAATATGCACAAGGAAAAAAGTGCTGTTTCAAACCTTTCAACTACCTTAACCTGTTTGTGTTCAGCCCCATATTAGCCAACTAAAATATATATATTTTTTTTTTTAAATTGGGGGATTTTTAAAAAGTAATCGAATAACTGGGTGGGAAAAGATGTAACCTAATGCAATCTGTGCTTTAGATACTTGTGTAAGTTTCCTGATTAAAAAACCTGCTATCAGAGTAACAAGTCACAAACTGAAACTGCAGCTGGATTTTTTTATGTTCTCTCTAAGCACTGCATTTTCTGTTTAAAAAAAGCCATACATAAAATCAGGTGTGCCAAATATGTGATTTGCACAGTGCAGTAACTCGCGTAGAAAATTCCACATCTTTCACCTGTTAATGATTCTTTTTTCCTCCTGCTAGTGTACTGTATTTCTTCATTATTTTTACAATTAAACTGCCAGTTAGTTTTCATTGGTTAATTGTGTCATAACTTAATCAGGTCAGGGATAAATGTTCAAGTAGGATATTGAAATACCATTCTGTTAGCTTATGGTTCCAGCTTGTTATTCCCTGCTGTAACTTCTGTGTATAAACCTGGTTTTCAACAAATACATGCAACATACTTTAAGCTTACACTTAAACATTAATTTAATGAAAGTGTATGTGGATTTTTCATTTTATTTTACACAAAGTGTGCCATATATTCATTTTTTGAATCAGCCTTTTGCCCACATGGAAATGAATTCCAGATATTGTCCACCCTTACTGATTTGGATGCCTGCTTGAGAATTAGCAACAGCAGAAACTGACTTCTTATACCTCTGACACCATTCAGTTAAAATCTATTTTTTTTTGCTGGTAACATGAGTGTAAAACGGTTTACACATTTAAGCTTTAAAAAAATAAAAAAAAATTTAATCCTTGCAGATGACCCATCCATTGGCGACAGGACAATTGTGGGCACACCTGCACAGGATGAAAAGTCAAAGCTCATTAAACAAGTGGTATTGGTACACATACAATGTACCAATATGAATTCATCCCAATTGTGCAAATTATATTTTTTCCTTTCCATGGACCAGATTAATCACACTTTGGCTGCATAAATCAAATTTATGCAGAATGTTTCACAATTAACTTAGATTGTCTCAAAATGCAAAACCAAGTATTGTTAACTTGTTTTTATAAAAAAAAAAAAAAAAAAAAAAAAAGTTGGGAGTTGTCCTCTATAAATTAAACACCTCAAGAGGAGAAGGTGCATTTTCCTAGAACATGATTGAAAAATAAAACTACAGAGAGTAAAGCCTAGGTACCCGATACTTAAGTTGTGTTAGACATTTAGTTGTCATAAGAACATTTCCGTAAATTACTGTATTTCACAATTATTGTTTCAGATTAGAGAAGGTCTATGCAAACAATTAACCAACAAATATACAAGTTTAAAATGACTTGCATGTAGATTGTCACTTTCAGTAAACAGTGGTAAATTAATAGGGACAAAGCTGTAGTAGGTTGTAGTGCAACAAAACGTAGTGGGAATTTGTGGGTGATTACTTATCTAAACACATTTTTAAAAATTACACAACCAGCTTTGTTGGTACACTGATTCTAACTGGCTTGATAAACATTGTGAAGACATAGTGCCACTAAAATAAAATCATTGACTTATCCCAGAATGGACCACTATTTAACTAAACGCTTTCTATTAGACATTACCTGGAAAATGTTTTTAGGCTGCGCAACCGGTAACTGGGACTCAGATAACTGGCCGACTATAGCAGGATCCACTGATTGTTGCAGCTGAAAATACAAGAAAGCAATAAGTCACACTAGAATACAGCCAACACTTATTCCGACGCCGTCACACCAATAATCTGATATGCATAGATCTAATCAAGGGTGAATTTATTACTCAAACCAAAATCTTTGTGACATGAAAATTCAAACTATTCATAGCATCAAAGTTTAGACTCTGATTTGAGTAATAAGTTACACTGTAGCACAGATCCAGTTTGAATTTTAATGGCAACCAGACAAAAGCATATTTACCAAAGGCAAGGATAAACGTTATGAGGTTTACAAGTACATGGTACAAATTTATGCCCATTATGACTGGTTTGATTTCTACATAACCTATTACATGGCCACTTTGATATTCTTTTTGCAGCAAAAACATCTAAAAGTAATGTTTTTTGTACAATAAAATGAAGGGGGAGAGGGGTGGAAGAGATGATTCAATGGCATTTGTAAACAGACTTTTTGGTGGTTTTGTACAGTTAACAGTTACAGACTACGACCATCGTTTGCTTGCATAAATTTTTTTAAAAAAAAATCCTTAAATTCACCATGTTATTTGTAGTTGGTGATTTGATGCCACAAAACGAGTTGACATCAGCAATGACTGGGACACAGCTTTACCTGAGGCAGAGGGGCATGCTCTCACACACACACGCTGTGTGGGCACACTTACACTGCTTGCGTTGTTCTTTGGCTGGGTGGGCAGAGTGCCACTTGCCTTCATGCTGCTCACCAGCTTATTGAAAGCTGACATGTCAGGATCACGTGAACGACCCGTGACCCCCGACCCTCCAGTAAACGCTTCCTCCAGGTGCTCGGCCATGAAGGGGGTTCCTCTGCTCTGTCCTTGCAGCTGCTGCATAGGTGGCTGAAACTGCTCCGTTCGAACCTTAAGCCCTTTTAAACCACTCTCCACTTCCTCCAGGGAGAGCACAGCTCCAGTGCAAGCTACAAAAAGATTAATGCTTAGGCTAGGATAAAATTTTTATAAATGCTTTGCAGTGTTTGAACACAAGGAGAACTTACTGCTTTCTTTTAGCCGGGCTTTGTTAGCATTCAAATTTGAGAGGATAGGTTTGAGGTCAACCTTTGCTTTTTGGAGAAGCTCCAAGATGTCAACTTTATCTTTCTGCTCTTCTGGAAAGAATGAAAGTAAACATTTTTCTTCAACTGATTAGGAGCTTAGAACAAATGGATTAAAACAGATTTTAAAGTAACATTATGTTACCGTTTAAAAAAAATAATTTTATGAGTAAATGGATTTCTAAAATATTTGATTTAATAGCTAATTTTCCACATATATTTAGTATGCAGGTCATAATGTCTTAAGCCACTGCCACACAGTATTGTTTAAGGAGGCCTTCGATAGTCCTGCTGGCAGAGGATAAGGCACTGCCTTAAAGCAGCATGACAATGCCCAATACAGTGGAACCTCTTCACTTCAGATATCACAGGATTTAGTGTTCATGTTTTTATTATTTTTTTCAGTAAACATCATGTCTATTTTTGCCAGTCAGGTCAGATGCAATGGGCGTGCTCATGTGATGTGCACAAATTTCCTAGTGCCTGTTAGGTTTCTCTTGCTATGGAAAAGTAAAGCTTTAGTCACCATCAATATAAAGCTCCTTTGTGGAAACCAAAATGTAACAAAAGGTGTTATGTGCTCCCAAAACAGATTACATTAAAAAATTGGTTCGATTGGGGGGGGGGGGAATTATACAGGAGGGAATATTCCTTTTTATAGAATACTGTATATAAAATTGTTTTACTATTTATTGTTCAGTTAGGAGTAACAAATTTAGTGTTTCTTTACAAAACTGTTTTTAGTAGGCATGAGTCTCTAGAAGTAATTACATTTACTTCAATGGAAATCAGTGCCTCATTGATTTCAAATTTAGGCGATGTTGGATAAATTGGCAATGAAAGCAGAGGTTCCACGGTACATGCCTCTATGTGTACAGAAATGGAACTAGTCATTTGTCTCTGCAGTATTATTTCTTTTTGGAACTTAAAACCTAACCGAGACAGATTGAGGTGTTCGTTACCCGTCAGTCTTTCTAGCTCTTCATGTGGGGTAGAACGCAGACTGCTAGCTCGGCTACCAGAAGGACTTTGATTACTGGAGAACCAGCGGGTGAAACGACTGGCTGCGACTGGGCCTTCACCAAGAACTTCTTCGATCATCTAAAAAAAAAAAAAAAAAAAAACCCGACACGTCAAATGGGTATGTAATTTAACAGGTGTGTATATACAGAAAAGACAAAGGATAATAGGACTGGGGGGTGAAGATGGCACTTACATGATTAACTGCAGGCAAAGGAAGTATGGGCTTTTGACACACCAAAACCAAGCACATAAATGTGTCACGAAATCAAAACGCATCAGAGACTCCCTAAATTTCTATTATCTAAACCTGAACTTCAATTTAGCAATGGGCATACATTTGTACCATCATATATGGTTGCCATTTAAAACAAAAGGATATCAGTCATGTGATTTCACATTCCAAACAATGGCTCAAACAAAGAGGAAAAACAAAATCATGGTAGGTGCACAAAGAGAACACTGCCACAGGGTATTTGGTGAATTGTGGATAAAAGGAAAGTTCCAGAGATGTGTATTGTTCAGACAGCCAGTCAACCCACTACACCAAGTAAGCATGCAGTGCTCCCCATAACTTACCGAAGCCAGACCAGGCATGGTCTTCTCCAAATTGAAGAACTCATTAAAGTCAAATTCCCCAACCGTCTGCTCAGGAAGTACATCCGGGTGAGGCACCTCCTGATCAGCTCCAGTTTCCTGGACCACCCGCAGCTCCTCTGACAGCACCCCATTACATTCAACTGCAGAAGAACAAACAGTTAGGTATGGAACAAAGGTCTAGGCTAAGTCATTAGATCTTTACATGCCTTCTTTAGTAGATTCAGTTCTCTTCCTGGAGCGCTTAGGTTTCCTTTTATCATCTTCCAAGACCTTCTCATCAAAGCCAATAAGCTCAATGGTTTCTGACTGGCTAGTGGGCCCACCAGAAAACCACTCTGGTTCCTCTTCAGGATAAGAGTCGTTTCGTC
>JAOUQT010076259.1:0-20332 GCA_025769995.1 Xyliphius kryptos
AACACATCCAAGATCTGAATGAATAAAATATTTCAGTTGAAAATCTTTAGTAGATGTGGGAATGCGTTGAGAACAACAGAACATCAAAATGTTCTGTACTTTATTAAATTAAAACTTACTGGATTAATAAGTTAGAGGTAAAATGCTTCTTTCAGTGTTTACTTTCTGAGAACAGGTTCTCCTGCACATGACTGGAGGTTCAGTGTAACCGGAGTGTGGGGTGTAGAGCAGGTGCCTCTTCTCACGCGCTGCTCCATGCGTTTCGCTCATTTTTGGAATGCTGCATGTTGATGGCCAAGTGTTTTTTTTCCTTCAGGGCGTCGTTTCAAATTCCAGACATTGATTCAAATCATGGAAAATTCACCTGTCGCTCGAGGTTCTAATCATCGAGATCAGATAGTGGCTCTGAAACTGAACTGCTTTAATTATGTGTAAGATTTATGTGGCTCCAGTTCAGCTGCTTTGGTTCCTGGAAAGTCTGCATGTGCATCGTGGGACGTGCTCGTCCACCCAAAACGTTCCCCTGATTTGTACAAACTATATAATTACAAGTTCTGCTAATATAATGGAGTTGTTTACTTATAAAATATTAGATGGTATTACAGTATATATTACAGTATGGTACAGGAACAGTACTACAGGAAGGTATGATACTGTTTCTGATAGTATTGTGCAGTAGGTTATAGTATGGTTGTTTACTGGTCTAGTACAATAAATAATATAGTTTGATGGTCTCACAGTACAGCATACTTTACTATCATATAGTATAGTACAGTATGTTTTGGTATTTTGTAATATAATGGCACCAAACAAGTACAATTTTTTTACAAAACTCGAGTACAGTCAAGTGCCATAGAATAAAATGCATTTATGTTATAGAAAGATAATGTAGTACCGTGTAATATAAATGCATTTTACAGTTTTATTCTTTGACACTTGACTGTAATATATAGCCAATAATGCTCCTCAGCCAATCAGATTTGTGTATATTCGGTAGAGCGGCGCATGCACAGGTACGAAGTCCTAAAAAATAGCATATTAATATTTTTAAGTATATATATTTTTTCAAATTTGAGCATTGAGCATTAAAGGCAAAAAACAACAACCAATATTTATGAATTTTTTATATTATCATATGTGATGTATAAATGGTCACCGCGCTGTCTGTGAAATTTTCTGAGAAATGGCGGCTTTATAAAATTATTAGCATTGTGCTGTTAAATCCCGAAATCTTTTAAATCACATTTCATAAATCATGACTGAACGGAGAACAAACTACAAGCTTTATATTTTGTCAAAATCCCACTCGGTTCATTTTTCCGAGTAAATCCAGCGGTATAGACGGAATCGCAGCGGAATCGTTCATTTGAAAAACTTTAATTCAACCAAAGAACAGAAACCAAGTAAAAATATCTGAGCTGAACATTTCTGTTCAGTGACTGTACAGTCATTTTTCAACAACACCTCTTTTCCATGATTTCTTCACAATAATGCCGCCCTCTACTGACTCATTGCTTTATTGCACTAGAGCTGATTGGGTTGGAATGCATGTAGGTGACTATAGATATGTTTCTGCGTATTGATGTTCTGTCAATCAACCAGATGTCCACATGTGTACGTGTTCTGATGTTCGCATGCTCACTACCCAGAATGGCAGCCCCAATCCTTTCTGTGTGCAGTTTGCACCTTCACACGGTCTCTGTACTGTGGGAGGAAACCAGCGTGCACGGTTCTGGAGTGTTTCAGCTCATTGTATCATATTTTTGCACCAACTGCTTCCCATTACAGGTGAAGTCCGTCATCAATCTTCTCTTTGCGGCCTACACGGGGGATGTGTCAGCACTCAGACGGTATGGAGATGATCCCTCACTCAGCAGTAGATCGTATTTATATTACCAGATGTTCCTGAACCACTGATCATGTTCATCCTGTCTCCTCTCCTCCAGGTTTGCACTGTCCTCCATGGACATGGAGCAGAGGGACTACGACTCCAGGACTGCACTCCATGTAGCGGCTGCTGAAGGTACATCACTTACACTATATGATCTATACTAATAAAAGACAAAGCCCTCACTCACTCATAACTAATTCTTCCACTTCATGAGTACCTACACGGCTGAAACTTACCTTAGGGGTTCTTGCTTTTCTACGTTTGATTGTTCGTTCACCATCTCCATCGAACGCAACACCTCAGATGGATTGGGGTCTTGGCGAGAACCTACAAAGCTAAAACCTGTCTCAGTCATGTCCTTGGAAAATCTACACCGTAGTCCAAACTCATACTATATTCCGCTAGCTTATTATAAAACAGGTCTCTAAATGTGATTGGCTGGGCCGTATGTCACGTTCTGACGATGCCACGGCTGGGAAGGATGGAGTCCAAAGCAGGTCGTATGAAAATTTGTTGTATATTGCAGAGAAAACTGAGACCAAACGGAAAAAAACACATGATGCGTCGTGAACGCAACCCAAAATGAATGTTTCAACACTAACACACAGGAGGAGGGGCTAGTTAAAGACTTAAGGGGTAATAACATCATGGGAAACGCAGCTGAACCAAATGGAATGGATTATCCTACACCGACTACTTAACATGGCAAAATAAAAATAAAAACGGTAAATTGTATAACAAAGATTAAACAGAAACCAGCAACCGTAGGGGGCGCTGATGTGACACCATTTGTGTAGCTGTGACATTATTGACAATAACGCACACGTCTGATCGTTTCACGTTTGTATCAATGCGTGATATACAATACATTATTTTTCCGATGTTTTTTTTTCACACTGTGTTCTGTAATTTGGCCACTAGACGGCACTAGATCAGCACTTTAAATACTTGGGTTACTTAAGAAGAAAACAATTTATTCATTAATAAACTCATTTATGAATCAAACCTTGTGTTTTTTAGGATTGTGAGTTTGTGTTTTATAAAAGCAGCAAGACACTGAGGTTGTGTATTATTGTGAATAAGTAATGAGGGAGATGTGTAACTGTACTCAGGTCGTGTTGTGTGTCTGCATCGGTTCAGATATTTTTATAAGAATATTTTATTAATAAAACACTGTAGATGATCTGATGTTGCTAGTCTTAGATGATCGTCAGTCTGTTCATTATGTACCTGAATTGTGTTTGTGCTTGTAGGTCATATCGATGTTGTGCGCTTCCTGTTGGAGGCCTGCAGGGTGAACCCGGTTCCCAAAGACAGGTATGTATGGAGCCTTTTACCTCTAACTCTCACTAATTACCTAAAAAAAACAATAGGAGCTTAATATGACCCTTAATGTAAACCTTCAGTTCCAAAGTTTCTAAAAACACACACATGCAAAAATTCTAATACAGTTCAAAATAATTTTGAAAACTTGAGCAAAGGACAAAATCTTTAGATATTTTTTTATTTTCGTACATTAGGATCATTTCACACTTATTTATATCCAAAACATCAAGAGAAATGTATATAAATTGGAAAGACTTTACATTGGGCTGTCCAAAAAAAATAGCAGTGTCAGCATTTGTCTTCAAAAACTCAACCTATGCACATTTTCTTTTAATGATTTAGCATTCCTCTGAATCACTAACCTCACATTTAGTTGTACAAGCAGTTTTTTTATTAGAACTGCTCCACATCTGTGTTACACAGTCAACCGACTTCTGGCATTTCTGTCAACTGGTGTTCCAGGTCAGGATGCTTTGACTACATCCCACAATTTATTTGCATTTCATAGTTTTACCTCAGAAACTGGATCTTTGTCACCCCACATGTTTTCTATAGGGTTATGGTCCAGGGATTGGGCTGGCCACTTTATAACCTCAATTTTGTTAGACTGGAACTAGGATTTTGCTGGTTTACTGATGTGTTTTGGCTCGTTGTCTTGTTACAACACCCATTTCAAGGGCATTTCCTCTTCGGCGTAAGGCAACATGACCTGCTCCATTATTTTGATGTATGCAAACTGGTCCATGATCTCTGGTACGCGGTAAACAGGCCCAGCACCATAGTAAGAGAAACATGCCCCTATCATGATGTTTACACCACCATGCTTCACCGTCTTCAGAGTGTACTGCGGCTTGAATTTAGAGTTTGAGGTTCGTCTGATGAACTGTCTTCAGCACTTGGACCCAAAAAGAACAGTTTTACTTTCATCAGTCCACAATGTGGTTCTCCATTTCTCTTTAGGCCAGTTGATGTGTTCTTTAGCAAATTGTATCCGCTTCAGTTCATGTCTTTTCTTTACTGTGGGACTTTGCGAGGACTTTTTGCTAATAGATTAGCATCACACAGATGTCCTCAACTGTCAAAAGTACTCACAGATAACCAGACTGTATTTGATCCTCCTGGAGCTGATCCTCGGCTAAGCCTTTGCCATTCTGACTGTTCTTCAATCCATTCCAATGGTAGTCTTGCATTTTCTTCCACGTCTCTCTGGTTTTGCTCTTCATTTTAATGTCTGCACTTCATAAGTTTTAGCCTCTCCAATCAACTTTTCAACCAAAGTTGGCTGTTCTTCTGAACAATGTCTGGAACGAGTCATATTTCTCAGGCTTTCAAGTAGAAATGCATGTACAGCAGGAGCTGGCTTCACCTTCAAATGAGGTCCACCTGATTCACACCTAGTTCCTCACAGAATGATGGACCTCACTAATAGAACTGCACACTGCTATTATTTTGGACACACCCCTTTCATTTAATTATTAATTATTAACTGTTACCATGAGGAGGATCTGGATGTGTAGACATGACTGAACTGACAGTAAAGACTGTGTGAATCCTCAGGTGGGGGAATACACCGCTGGATGAAGCTACGCATTTCGGACATCATGAAGTGGTGACTCTCCTGCAGGACTTTCAAAATAAATACAACCCTTTAGAGAAAGCTGTGGATAAAGAGAATGTGAGCAAGAACCTGGACAGCATGCTGGAGTCCTAAACCTGGCAGCAGCGCCGTCAGCTGGACGTGGACTGCTTCCTGTGGTTACTGTCCGTGGACTGTGTGGGTCTGTGTGAGCGACATACAGTATTTACATTTGTTTTCATGGTTTGTACCTGTGCTGTATTTCCACGTCATATGTTTATATAACCGGAGATGATTTTCTGAGTCTATTTAACTACGGATCGTCAAAAATGATCTGCACTCTGACTGATACACAAAACCTCCATCTCTCTGCTCCGTTTGTTGACGAGCTTCTCCATCAGGTTGCTAAAGCAACAAAAGGGCGTGATGTTATAAAGCAATAAGGCACAAAAGGGCGTGCATTATTATGCATAAACATAATATGCATTATTATGCATATTATGCACAGTGTCATTCACAATAATGCACAACCTCAAGTGTCTTCTTGCTTTTATAAATCGGTTACACACACACTGAAAAAAAATGCGTTGACTGAAAGCAAAATCGCTAATAAACTCACCATTCACAACATTATCCTGTCTATTTTTTAAAATGAACCCTGAGTGCAAGTAAAAGATTTTCAGTTTCTGTAACAAATACTGTCATCTAGTGGCCAGCTCGCAGAATGCAGTTTATAAAAACACTGAAAAAAACAAATTTTACATCGCACATTTATACGAATGTAAAGCGCTCAGAGGTGTGGGTTATTGAGAATAATGTCACGGCTAGACAAGCGGCTCAGCCAATCAGATTTAGGGATCGAAACTAGCCGTTTCATAATAAAGCAATAAGGTACGAGAAGGCAGCATTATTGTAACTAAACCCCGGTGTTAGGCACGATGCACAAGCTGAGTGAAACCACCTCTTACTGTGGTTTATTCACAATAATACACAACCTCGAGTGTCTTATGGCTTTTATAAAATGGTTACCAACACACTATAATAAGTAAAAAAACTAAGTTCATCAATGCGTTCCGCGACATCCAGTGCGTTTTTTTTAAATAAACCCTGACTGCATTCAAAAGATTACCGGATTCTATAACAATCAAATGCTGTCATCTAGTGGCTTAATTACAAAATGTAGTTTATGAAAAAGTTTGAAAAAAACGGTGAAATTTTTATTGAATGTGAAGCGGTCAGAGGTGTCGGTCACGGCTAGACAAGCGGCTGAGCCAATCAGATTTAAGGACCAGAACTACCTGTTTTATAAATGTGAATAAATCACCGGGAAGTAGGTATTTTTAGATACTATACTAAACGGAGTACAGTTCAACATCTTTCCGTGACTTATTCGCAGTGTCTTGTCTATAAAGGACCAAGTCGCCAAACCATGGGATACGCAGCATAAAGCCCCTCCCCCTTTTTTTTTTTTTTTTTACTAACGAAGACCCACCCTCTTTTTTTTTTTTTTACATTTACATTTTTGGTCAATTAGCAGACACTTTTATCTAAAGTGATCTATAGGGGTTGAAACAGCCCCCCCTCCAAACAAGATTTGATTCAAAAATGCGTTTATTTGAAACAAAATCACTAATAATCTGCTCTTTTGTGATGTAATCTGGTCCAGTATTTAAAATGAACACTGATCACACTTAGTAATAGGATAGCGGTTTTTCAAACAAATGCCATCTAGTGGCCAAGTTACAGACCACACTTTATAAACAACAGCCACAACAGGTTCAGTGCTGTGTATTTTATGATTTTAAATAATGTATTGCATGTCACGCAGTGATACAAATGTAAAGCGCTGAGGTGTGTTATTGTTAATAATGCCACGTCTGCTCGGCTCAAACGGCTCAGCCAATCAGATTTAAGGACTGAAACTACACGATTTATAAATGACATTAGATCCTTTTATCCAAAGTTAACCCACCTCTTACCAAATATCTAAATTTGATGGTTAGGGTCAGAGCATGATGCAGCACCCCTGCAGCAATGAGAATTAGGGGCCCTGCTCAAGGGCCCACACCCCAGCACTAAACTACCAAACTCACTATGTACCCTGCTCTTCTTCCATGCAGCCCAGTCTCAAATGAACCATTGTGACCCTCGTTAAACCTTCGCAACAGCGACGGGAGACAGTGACCCCTATGGGAGAAGCTGATCGGTCAGTTCAGCCAACAGACGTTTGAATTTCAGTAGAGTGCAGATCATTTTTGAGTCTCGTATCTCATAGTTAGTGATGATCCAGTGTTGGTGTTGTGACGTGGTGGTTATATGAATATTTAATCAGCTTTTTAGCAAAAGTTTTTATAAAGAATGTAATTTAAAGCAATGACCAGGATGGAATGTAAACGAGCCTTAATCCCAAAGGCCTTTTAAACCTTATTACACGGATCACATGACCATGACAACAACGATGATGTTCAAACTCAGCTTTTGTTAGTTTTACACCGGTACATCTGAGATGGACTTTAGTTCTACAATTACATTCTGTAGTCCATCTGTTTCTCCACATACTCTGTCTATAGTCCCTCTGTTCTCTGATGATCAGGTCCATGGACAGAGCAGGTACCATTAGGGTGGTGGATGATTCTCAGTACTGCAGTGACACCGGCATGGTGGTGCAGGTGCGTTAGTGTGTGTCTCTTGACCATCATTGGGTCTTCAGTACTGAGAATCATCCACCACCTCAATAATACCGGCTCTGTTCATGGTCCTGATCCAAGAACAGCCTAAAAGTAGCACAAATTCCAGATGTCACACTTAAGGGTTGATGCTTCACACACTTTATTGAAAGTCAACCTGTATTTAAAATTATCTTTATTATTATTTCTCTTTTGTCTGTTTTCTTTTTTCAATTTAAGAATGAAAGTTTAGATCCTTCACCAGTTGACGTATATATTTCTTACATGTCACCAGCTTAGTCATTTATTGTTTTAATATTCCAACATATAAAAGCTTAATAGTACCAAAATGCAACCAGTTGAATGTCTCATCGTTCAAGCGCTGCAATTCTCTTACCTCCCACTAGACGGCGCACAGTTTCTTCACTGTTCTAAATGAATGTGTCTGTGTGGTCGGTTGAACTGCTGAACTGGACAATGCAGCTGATGGAGAGGCAGAACGAGTGTATATTTAACTGCAGGTTGATAAATGTGTTTAACTGCAACTTGAAATGTGTGTGAAAGTCGGACAGTGTCGCGTTTGTCACACCGTTCAGATCGAAGGAGCTTCCAGAGGTTTCTGTGAACAAAGCATATAAAGACGTTGTAATGTCACTGTGGTGTAAATGATTGTTCTATCCAGCCGCAGACGTTCCATCCGGACACACTTGGTCCCCTGAAACTCGTCTTCACGTTGAGAAGATGGTGTCAATAGCACTTAGAGACCAATTAATTAGTTCCATTTTCGTTTGAGTAACTGTTCCAGAGAAACCAGTACAGTACCACAAGACCCAGAACTAAGCAGGATGGCACAAGAGGAGCGAGGGAGAAGGCGTTCGACTCCTTCGAGAGCTTCAGCAAGTTATCTTACCTTCTAAGCAATTTGGGATCATTTTTATAACCAGACTTTTTAGAACCTTTAAATCCAGAGCTACATGATGTGTGAGGTGTTTATGTTTTAATTAAGAGGATTCTATATTCAGACAGGTTTGGGTTCCCTGATATACAGTAATATCTTCTTAACTGGATTTATAATCTGTATGAAGACATTATGTGGCGCTTATGGAGTCACATAACGCCTCCTAGCTTTACAAATCCACCACCATGCTTTACAGTTGGATTAGGAATCTTATATGTGGGTTTTAATAGGTCTTATCTTAAGGTCTCAAGTGATCAAAGAATGAGTTCCATCTTTATCTTCTTTTGGATGTAATAACGCTGAGCAGTTGGGTCTAATCTCAATATTGAAGGGGTCAACTGTTGAATCATTTAAAGAAATAAATCAAGTTTTGGATCAAAGTCTGTTTAAGGAACTGCAGATGTTCTACCTGAAGCTCAGAACAACGTACCAGCTGGATCACACCTCAGATGCCCTTTAAAGGTAAAGACGCCAGACTTTTCTTTTCTTTGTAATTCAGTGCAATGATTAAATGTTGTGAACTTAATTGGGAACTCTGAAGTTGTAACACAGGCTCAATACGACGATCGCGATCCACCGGTCGAACGCAAGGTACTTGTTGGTAGATCGCCTGGAACACTCTACAGAAACTTCCACCTGTTTATGACTCTACTCCCCCTGCTGGTGATTTTGTACTTATTATTTTTGCAATAAAACTGGCAGTGAGTTTTTATTGGTTAAAATCAAGCATGTCAATTTCTAACTCTATTCTAAAGACACTGAACTCTGACCCGATTTAGATTTAGAAAATTGCGTGTGCTGCTGATGAAATATGTGTAGAAAAAGTATTATTGCAGATTGCGCTAAATACTACAGAATTACTTTTGCAGGCCAACAGCAAGAACCATAGTTATCAATACTTTTTATGTTTTTATTTTAAATACTGGATTTATTGCAGGTACAGCATGCTGCTGCGCTTCAGGCTTCTTTTTTTTTTTTTTTTTTTTTTGCGTCCGTTTTTAGTCATTCATAAATATAAGATGCAGAAAAGTAAATATGAAGTGTTTTACATGAGAGTTTAAATGTGGCTTAATTATCAAACACTGTCGTAATTCGTTTGCATGAAACTTTACCATGTGGTTATCTAACTATAACGTTACATTGACATTGTCATGTAGCAGATGTTGGAAAGATGGTTCCACCATTTAGCTGTGGTGAACATTGAACCTGGACTACACCACAGTGGTGTAGTGGTTAGCACATTCGCCCCTTGGCACTGGAGATCCAGGTTCAAATCCCGATCTAGTTGGAGTGTCCATGTTCTTTCCGTGTCTGTGTGGGTTTTCGCCAGGTTTTCCAGTTTCTTCCCACAGTCCAAAAAATATAGATTCAAGGTGAATTGGCTGCTTTAAGTTGCTCCTATATAGTGTGTGTGTGGGAAGAGATTGACGCCCTGTTTTGGGTGTATCTACAGAGTACTTGAAACACCCCCAAGGAGTCAGTGTTCATGTTTAGGTTCCTAAATCAGAGTTAACACTTGAGACTTCAGGATTTTGGTTCAGGGTTCATGTGCAGTCTTTAGATTCAGGGTTTAGAAGTCAGTGGTTATATTTAAGTTTCAGACTTGGACTTTAAGTGTCAGGGTTTATACTTAGGCTCCAAAATCAGGGTTAATGTGTCCAGGGTTACGTTAGGATCAGGTTTAGGGTTTAAAGTAAAAACCTGTAAGATTTAGCTGTGGGTTTAAACTAGTTTAGGTCCAAAAGTCTAAAGACTACAAATCAGTTCAGGTAAGAAACGAGAAGTTCTGCTGAATTAATATACTTTATTAAATAAAGCTCTGCAGGTTCTCATCATGCAGAAAAACTGGTTTATAAAAATACATTTCACAGTTGTACAGTTTCCTAATTGCATAAATAGCCAATAAACAACACTTAATAGACAAAAGTCTGAAGTCCCCGGTTTGGCTCTATATTATAATAGAGTTCACTGTGTTGCAGGTGATGAGTGAATGAAGATGAAGGTGAAGAAGACGACTGAGGTGGAGGGTGGATGCTGGTGTGGCTCTCAGCACTGTGAAGTGTTAATACGGTAAGGATTCGAGCTGAGGAGAGAAAATAAAACTAACGTTATCACAGAAAAATCCCATGGTGCCAACAAAATGGATTAATTAGGAATAAATATTTATTTAGAATATATTTTATACATTTATATTCCAAAGCCATCTCTTTGGGGCAGTTCTTATTTTATTAAATATAGTAGAGAATCACCGCACTTTTTTGTTGATTAAACGTCTTGCAAGTTCAAAAGCTGAGAATGAGATGAATTGGAATGTCAACTATAATTGTTTTGTAACCTTAAATAGCCACAGCTCAAAAAACACAGCTTAATCTGGAGCTTGCACCCTTTTAGGGGAGTGAGGGGCTGTTTTTGTTGTGTCTGTAAATCAAATATGTATTACGCTCCTATTGAAGATGGTTTCACCATTTGGCGGTGGGGGACGATACGGAGTGAGAACTAGCGCCACGGTGAGATTGAATCACCAGGCAACATTCATCACTAGAGGGCAGTGAACGATTCGGAGTGTATTTAGTAAAGATGGACTGAAGGTAAGAGGAGGCAGATCCAGAGACTGTCCTGTAGGTCAGAGTCAGTACCTTGTACTGAATGCAGCAGCTAGAGGGCGCCAATGGAGAGAGAGGAGGAAGGGAGTGACACGAGTTCACTTTGGTTGGTTGAACAGATGTTCTGAATCAGCTGTAGAGGTCTGAATGTAGAAGCTGGGAAACACTTGAAGCAAACGTCTCTATGAATCCGGTATTCATGATGCATCATAAGCACTTTCAAAAGGCCTTCTGAAGTATTCATAATGCTTTATAGCATCGCTCAGAAGCCTTTGTTAATGTACATGGATGTTCATATGTCAAATTGTTATAACCATTTGACATGAAGCTTTATAACACAGTGACATAATGCATTATAATCTGAAGTTATTTATACTTTTCATGCTTTGTATGTTTGTAAGTTGATGAAGTTGATAAAATATATAATTTATAAAGCATTATGTTATGTTCTTATAACTCTGTGAGTGTGGTAACAAAGGCTTATGACGAGTATTATGAATACTTTCTAAATGTGTTAATAATGCATCATGAATACCGGATTTAGGAAAAGTGTTACCAAAGTTTTAAACTTAAAATAAGTCAATGGATTCTACACTGAAAGCTACAGGCCAGTTGTAGGTTCGTGGTTAAGGAACCAGCCTTGCGACCTGTAGCTTCCCGGTTTGATTCCTGGTCCCACCAATTACTATGGCTGGAGTGCTCTTGAGCAAGGCACCTAACCCCAATTGGGCTCGTGTGCTCACTCGACACACTTGAGTGTGTATACAGTGTATATATGTATGTGTGATATACCTCTGTGTGTAGGTACAGTAGGAAAAACAGATCACTTTATAAAAAATTGTTGGAAAAAACAAAAATTTGATATCAGTTGATGATTATAATACAGTTCAGCTGGTTTCTCTTTAAGTAATGACTTGTGTTTGTTTCTAACCTGTAGGTTGTGTCGAATAACGGCATCTGCTAAATGAATAAATAACATTTAAAAGATACAATTTGGGGGGGGGGTCATTACTAAGTTTATTTCTGCTTAAAAAAGTGTTTAAAAAAAAAATATGCCATTTTTTTTTATACACACAAAGGATGTGTGGCGTCCAAACTCTTACGTCAAAATCAGTCTATTTTTCTGTATTTCAGTCTGTCTTTCTTTCGGTCTGTCATTATCTGAGACAGCCAGCGTAGAATTAAACACGTGATTCCACGGACGCGCCTCTTTAAAGATCGTAATGGCAAATCAAAGTCTCATCTTTGATGTTTGACTTCAGATGCGTCCACAACGGAAACAAATCGCTGATGCATTTCAGCTTAGTCATCTACGGGGTTTAAAACAACAAACTTTATTACATAATTAATGTTAATGAGTCCAGCCTTAAGGAATAATAAATGGTATTTATTTTTATTTCATATTAAATTGTTAAATTGTGGCCTAATATAATACTAATGAAACACAACACGGACACAAAGTATCGGGTGATGAGTAATCACTGAATTCCAGTCTTTGAGGTCTCATTAACCCAGAAGTTTAAGGTCGAGCACCTGGCCATGCTTTCTCATTGACTTTGGGAAAACAGTTTGGGGAAGACCCTTGCACAACGTCTTCGTGCATACAACAAGGTCAATGAAGAGTCCTGACCCTAACTCTATATTTTTGGGATGAACTTCAGCAGAGATTGTGATTCATGTCTTACAAATGCTCTGCTCCAGAATCATCTACAACACCTTTAGAATTATTTAAGACTGTTGAAGCCGCCAAAAAAATAAAACCAGCTCAGAATGGGTCGTCTCGTTAGCTCCTGTAGACGTAATGTGAGTGTGTCCCGATACTTTTGTCCAAACAGTGTAACTCACAATATGTTGTCATGGTAATTCTGTCACCGTGAACTCAGCCAGTCTCTGAGACAGACGAGCCAGTTGACGTTTTCAGGAGATAAGTCGTCTCGCTCGTCTTTTTTATCCGAGAGCGTAAACAGCTTCGCACAGGGAGTAGATGTTGCGGGAGTGGCCAGGTATTTTCGTGCTAAGGGTGCCAGCCTGGCGTGGGCGCCGGCATGTTGGGACCACCACTGTAGTGGACATTCCTCGATGGAAATGATGGGTTCTGCTTGGTATCGCGCTACGCACGTCTCAACCGTCTCCTCTTGTTCGGAATCTGAATCGGATTCTGAAGCCACCATGAGGGCGGCACGTTTCTTCGGAGGCTCGGACATACTGGTCTCCATGGGTTGGTGCAGCAGTTTGTCTTTCCTCAGCAAGTTGGTGACCATGGCCCACACCTCACCCCTCTCCGGTCTGTGAAGGCACTTCAGATCCTTAAATCTCGGGTCCAGAGATGTGGCGATCTTCAGCCACGCGATGCTGGGGTTGTTTCCCTTCTGTTTCCCCAGCTCTGTGGTCAGGTCCAGTTTAAACTTGGCCACGTAGTCAGGATCGTGGCACGAGCTTTCCATCAGCCGAGTGAGATGGCACAAAGCTGGAAGCACCACTGAGCAAGAAACAAACTTTCCTCCTCCCAAGAGCTCAGTCACATACCTTTAACAACAAAGAGAATCAACATCAGCATCATCTGTATCTGTGAATCACATGACTGATCTACTAGTTACTCATGTAATTTTGAGTAACTGACTTTGTTGACCACTGAATTCCTCTGTCAGTCTGGGTTTCCTCCCACAGTCCAAAAAGATGCATTCAAGGTGCTTTAAATTGCCCTAATCTAGAGTGCGTCTATGTCTTTCCCAGCACCCAAAATGTGTGGGGGGAGGGGTAACCCCCTCTTGCAACCCTAATAGAGGAATATAGCCGGTCAAGACAATAAATAAATATATTCATCACATTAAAATGTATTAGCTGTTATTATGGGTAATAATTATCCAACACGTCGCATTCGCCTCACAGTGCTGGGGATTCCTGGTTCGAATCCCAATCAGGGTGGAGTTTGCGTGTTCTCCCTGTGTCTGTGTGGGTTTCCTTCGGGTTCTCCGGTTTCCTCCCACATTCCAAAAACATGAAGATAAATTAAATGCTCTAAACTGCCCTGTATAGTGTGTGTGTGTGTGACTGTGTGCCCAGTGATGGATTGGCACCCTGTCCTGGGTGTATCTGCCCAGCGCCCGAGACGTTCTCCCTGGTTGGGCATGGGGAACCTCATTAAGGAATGACTGAATGAATTATCCAACCCGTATAATAAGTAATAACTTCAAAGTACTCAAAACTTTTTTTGGTTTGTTTTATGTGTTTATAATTAAGACATTGAGTTTTAAAATAAATTTGAGCATGAATTTTCCATCATTATAAAAAGAATTCAATACTGTTTTAGTTCCTCATAATTACCTGCAGGGTTCCAGCAGCATCTCCAGGTCCTGCACCAGCTCCAGTTCCTCCTTGGTTAGCATGATCACATCGCTTCTGTTCTCCAAAGCTTTTCTTAATGGTTCTTGGTTTCTGTAAATGTGCTTGAGCATCTCCAGAGTTGAATTCCACTTTGTTTCCACTTCTCGGTTTGGGATCGGGAGAGATTCGGGGTTGTGCAGATCATTAGCGACCCCTTGTAGTGACAGGTTGCGTTCGCCGTGTTGGGTGATCTTTCGGCATTTGGTCAGGACACTTTCAAACACGCTGTTCTGCAGTGAGGCCGTGATGGCGTGCTGCAGACGGTACGCAGTGCAGGCGAGGTGTTTGAACGGCGGCTGCCTGGCATCGGTGGTCATGATCCACGTGCCATCCGTAGTGCACATCGCTGTTTTCTTTTTTATATTCCACTGTTTAGCTACGTCCACAAACTGCTGGCCACACGGCTCAATGAACTGTTGCCCCTCTGTTTCATACACAGTCAGCACACGGGAACGAAATGTCCAATTCTGGTCAAGATAATGGGCAATAACCCTGATGTGTCCCGGTGACACCCAGGCCTCTCCGGTGAGAGAAACCGCCGCCGCTCGTTTTAACTCGTCCACCACTTTGAGCCTCTGACTTTCGTACAGCTCTTGTATTTTGGTGATGGTGGTGCCTCTGGAGGGCAACTCGTAAGTCGGGTCATTCGAGGCAATTCGAATAATATCTCTCAACCCTTCATCCTCTACTATCCCAACTGGCCTTCCAGATTTGGTTATCCAATTAGCTATTGCTTTGTTGAGTTTGTTTTTGGTTAACTCGTCTAGCGGCCTGCTCTCTAACACCGCGTGCTGCAGACATCCTCCTGATGCTCTCGTACTTCTGTGATAAAACGTTGCAGCCTGGTAATGAGTGCAAACAGTTGTTGTTTTTAATTTATTATTAAGACAGCTGCTTAAACTCAACAAATATACTTTTTTAAGAGACCTGTAACTCAATTAGCAAATAATAACCCATTGGAGCTTCTTTAAAGCTGATCCAACTTAATCCAATATTTAATTATAGAAAACCTGAGTCATATGACTCAGCGCCGGCTTCGTCGCGGTACTTACTGCTATCTCACACCTCACCAACAGTCCATTTTACCTTCACATTTACATTAAGTCATTTAAAAATGTTCCCAAGCGAGTTACAAATGAGAGAACAACACAAGTCAGTAGTTAAGGAGAAACCAGCTTATCATTCATCAACAAACCTAAACATTACATGATCTGACTTTTTTTTTGGGGGGGGGTGGTTCAAGCAATTGTTGGTGGAAGAGATGTGTTTTGAGAAGTTTCTTAAACATGCCTTACGGACAGTGTGGGCAAGATGGTCCACTATTTAGTGAGAATTAGCGCCATGGTGAGGTTGAATCACCAGGCGACATTCATCACTAGAGGGCAGTGAACGAGTCGGAGTGTATTTTAAAAAGATGGAATGAAGGTAAGAGGGGGCAGATCCAAAGAATGTCCTGTAGGTCAGTGTCAGGGTACTGAATGCGAGCAGCTAGAGGGAACCAGGCCTGATTGTGGAAGCTGGGAGACCGGCAAGCAAGCATTCGGGATAGGATGAGGGCTTGGAGAAGCAGCTGAGTAGTCTGTTGAGTTAAGAAAGCTCTGATCTTCCTGATGTTGTACAGAATGAATCTGACCTGATCTAAGAGATTAAGATGAGTGTCAACTGTGAAACCATGGTTACAGAGCGAGTTGGTTGGAGAGATTGTGAAGGTCACGGATCGATTTGGAAAGTCAGGTCATAATGAATTGAGATTTTAACTGGAATTATCAGAACTTCTATTTTTGCCAAACTTCCAAACACATCTCCTGCCTCCTGGGTTGTTTAAATAGCAACGCTGCTGGTGAATATATCTATTCTGATGGGCATGGCCGTCTCGAAATAAGGTGTGTTCAGGTACATTTCGTGGTGATGTAAAATATAGGTGCATCGCTGATTGAAAACATCCTTAACCAGGGGAGGGCAAATTTTTTTTACTTAAGGGGTACAATGGGATCTGAAATTTGACAGCAGGGTCGGGCCAGATGGCTGCGTCATGGTAAAGTGACGACTGATTTTGTATTTTTGTAGTTTCTGTCATATCAGACATAAAAAATAAACAACTCACCAAAGCCCATGCCATATTTTGGGTAAATGTAGGCATTGCAGAGAAAAGAAACCCAAATTAGGTCTAATAATAGAATAGAATATAGTTTGGACAAGTTGGATTAAAAAACCTAATAGGACCCATCAGGCCCACGGGCCATAGTTTGCCAACCCTTAACCTAGACAGAGGTCAACAGTCAGACATTTGTCGCCATCTCAGACATGAATCATAGAACTGAACGCTATTGAAGATCAGTACATTTGTACAGAGAAGGCAGATACATGGTCTACTTCACTGTGTGTTCCCAGAACCATGTTCCAGTGCATTGAGTCCAGTTAGCTGCACCGCTGAAATAGCAATCTGCCAAAGTCAGAGTGTCACCTTAATTAATAATTAGGAGGCATAGTACATGACGTTTGTGCCTTTCGCCGTACACATATGCTCTGTTTTTATAACATGAAGGTTACCTTTCTGTGATGAACCTTAGATTTATTCAGATTATTTTAGATTTATATTTGTTCATTCTTTTAGTAGATATTAGATTACATTTTGGTCATTTATTCTTTATCATTTTATTGTCTACTGCACTAAAAAAATGAAGCACCTAGACATGCATTTTGAAAAGTTTGGGAAAGGCCCTCTTTTTTTTTTTTTCAGGTTCTTGATATGGTAGAACATGACTGCCCCACAGTAACCACCCTTACTACATGCAGCTCAACAAAATATCTGTGCGATGTGTTGGTGTTTTTTATTGGTCATGATCTGTAAGTATAAATTATTCAACACTTGTATATGATGTTCTATTATACGATCTAAACGTTTGTATGTGTCTGTAATTTACCAGTTCCTCCATTCCATTGTTCTTGTTAAAATCCTGGATGATTCCAAAGTCCTCAGAGCTTAAAGGCAGAATACTGTCCTGGAGAATCGTCTCTGGACTGATGAGCACAGGAATAAAGCAAATTATTAACGTCATTGATATTTAAAATTTGAAAAAAAACTCGTAATTCGTAATTAACTTGCAATTGAATAAAATAAGTGGTTGAATGAAGCATTACGTCGTAATGTCAACTTACACCATTGACACCGAAATCATGTGTCTGTCGAGGTAAGGATCAAATCTGTCAACATCCATCTTCTCTGAAGCTGAAATCAGTGTCAGAACGTTTTAAACATCAGACGGGTGACATCATCAAAAATACTTCTGATTTTAAAGAGTAACCGACTCAAATAGGAAAAGAACTATAAGTACCGGGACACAAGAAGTCATCTAGAGATACTTTAGAACAGAGACAGAAAAATACAGAAACATGAAAAGACACATGAAAACAAAATGGGGACACAAGAAAGACAGATAGGGACAATATAAACAGACAATTAAAACCTGGGATGAAGACACATTAAGACAATGGTACATGACTGGAACCTAAATAAGAGAAAACAAAAACACAATGACATTTAAAAACGTAAATATACGAACAGAGACACATTTATTAAATCATCAGGATGAACACATGCAGAAACGGGGACACGAAGAGCAAGACATGAAAACAAGTACATGAGAACAGAGACGCAGTAAGACAGTGGCACATGAAGACCAAGGACTTTTGAAGGCCAATGAGCATGAGGACAGAGACACATGGAGACACATGAAGCTACAGAGACTACAAAGATGAAAAATGAAAGACAGATACATGAGAACAAAAGCATGGTGACAATAACAAACGATGGAAAAATCAAGAGACAGAAAGACAAAAACATATGGTCAAAGTCATGATGGACAAAAACAATGGGACACGAGAAGACAGTGATGAACAGACACACAAATATGGGGTTACATATTTTTTGGTGAGATAACGGAGACAACGAAGGACAGACACGAGTTAACACCAATGAAAACAGGACAATGACAAGAAGAGTCTGGGACATGAAGACAGATTCATGAGGTAAAACCAATAATTACAGAGGACATGAAGACAAATGCAAAGTAAAACACAACCATAAGTAAACAAAACGGAGACAAATACTGGGACAGAGAAAACAATTTGAAGAATTTAAAAAAAAATTGATACAACTGGGACAAAAGTTTGATAAAGTCACAAATAATCTGTGACAAAAAATGGAGACTAACTCAAAATGAGAAATAACTACACTATATTGGCAAAAGTATTTGCTGACCCAACCAAGTTATCAGAATCAGGAGTTGCAATCCCTTCCATGGCCACCGGTGTAAAAAATCAAGCAGCTAGGTATGCAGACTGTTTTTACAAACATTTGTGAAAGAACGTCTCGCCCTCAGGAGCTCAGTGAATTCCAGCGTGGAACTGTAACAGGGCGCCCCCTGTGCAACAAATCCAGTCGTGAAATTTTCGGCCACCAAGTGGTAGGCCACGTAAACTGAAGGAGCGGACTGAACGGAATCCTGAGAGGTCGATCACTACTGAACTCCAAACTTCATGTGGCCTTCAGATGAGCTCAAGAACATTGTGCAGAGAGCTTCATGGAATGGGGTTCATGGTCCAGCAGCTGCATCCAAGCCATACATCACCAAGTGCAATGCAAAGCGTCGGATGCAGTGGTGTAAAGCACGCCGTCACTGGACTCTAGAGCAGAAAAGATGTGTTCTCTGGAGTGACGAATCACGCTTCTCCATTTGGCAATCTAATGGACGAGTCTGGGTTTGGCGGTCGCCAGGAGAACGGTATTCGTCTGACTGCATTGTGCCAAATGTAAAGTTTGGTGCAAGGGGGATTATGGTGTGGGGTTGTTTTTCAGGAGCTGGGCTTGGCCCCTTAGTTCCAGTGACAGGAACTCTGAATGCATCAGCATACCAAGACATTTTGGACAATTCCCTGCTCCCAACTTTGTGGGAACAGTTTGGACGCCACACAATTTTCTCCACTTACCATACAGATGGAGTTTGTAGTTTTACAATTACAGACTGTAGTCCATCTGTTATTTCCCTGTTGGTTCTTTGTTCTCTGTTGGTCAGGAGCATCACAGAAGGTATAATTTGGGTGGTGGAACACATTAGGGTGTTCCCAAAAACCATCAAGGCACTTTCCTAAATTTGCCAACAAATGCAAGACCCCAAGAGTGTCACATTGAGGTGTTCCCAAGACCCATCAAGACCCATCAAGGCTGAAACTTGGCACCGTGATTACCTATCATCATGTCTTTGGGAAAACCGGTTCTTGCTGTTCTACATTCAATCGTTCGTTTGGTATCGCCATCAAACGCAACACCTCGGATGGTTTGGGGTCTTTGCGAGTGCACACTTGCGGTTATTGCACATAGTTTGGGTGATGTTGTGTTGCGGTGGTCTGGTTTCTGCTTCTTTCCACCCTTTGTCCACCTGGTAACCCCTTCTTCCCTCTAGAGAGAAGTTGTACTGATGGCTTAAGGGTCAACCTTCAAAGTTTGTTGGTGCTGCACCAGTCAGGAACCAGTGGCTTAGGAACCAGTCAGTTCCCGGTCCCACAAAATACTATGGCCGAAGTGCACTTGGGCAAGGCATCTAACCCCAATTGCTGTCCGGACGCCATGTACAAAACCATGTATGCCACTTTAGGCACGTGTGCTCACTTCACTCAGTGTGTGTATATGTGTGTTTGCATGGATGGGTTAAATGTGGAGGACAAATTCCACAGTGTGTAAGAACAGTAGGTGAAGTAGATCACTTTATTACTTTCTCTGGCTCCGTCCTCAGAGATATATACAGTACAGGCCAAAAGTTTGGACACACCTTTTTATTCAATGCGTTTTTTGTTTTTTTCACGACTATTTACATTGTAGATTCTCACTGAAGGCATCAAAACTATGAATGAACACATGAGGAGTTATGT
>JAOUQT010076260.1:0-10150 GCA_025769995.1 Xyliphius kryptos
ACACACACACACACACACACACACACACACACACACACACACACACACAATAAATTCTACTACAGTACTTTCTAATTTAGCACCAGTATCACTCATCTATGTTTACCCTTGCTCACTGAAACCTGAGCGAGAGATGCACTATCTGTCTTTCTCATGGATTTTCCTTTGCTTCCTGAAAAAAAAAAAAGTGTTGACACTGTGCTGCCTTACCTACTTGTGTATTTGTGATATTACTATAATATAAAAGGCAGTATAGTATTAATAATACCTGAGCTAGTGTGCAGAGATTTTTTGCTGTCCTGCTGAGGGCGAATTGGAAGTTTTTCCCCGATTCCCCTTTTCCTGTTGGTGGAAGTTTGACCATGTAGTTCATGTTTAGAGCTTTTAACATCTCGACGTTCCATCCTTAGTCCTGCCAGAGAGTAAATACATGCTAAGCCCATACCACAGCTAAAGGCTAATTATGCTGTAAATTATTTAATGTTCATTATTTATTCATTCATTATCTTCCGCTTAATCCTCTACTAGGGTCAAAGGGAGGTCCTCATGCGTCTTGGTCGACACACCCAGGACAGGCGGCAATCCATAGCTGGGCAGACTCACATACACTCTCTTACAGACTATATGGGGCAATTTAGCACAGTTAATTTACCTTGAATCCATGGGGGGTTTTTTTAGATATGGGAGAAAACTGGATAAAACTCCACCCAGATTAAGAATCGAACCTTAAATCATCAGCGCTGAGAGGAGAACATGATAACCACTAAGCCATCATCATTCATTATCTTCCACTTAATCCTCTGTTAGGGTCACAGGGCAAATCTATCGCACACTCACTCACACTATATAAGGGCAATTTAGAGGAACCAATTGGGAAACAGAACCACCAGAGGAAACCAAAACAGACACAAAGAAACTCCACCCTTATTGGGATTCAAACCTGGATCCCCAGCACTGAGAGATAAATGTGCTAATCACTAAGTCACCAGTTAAATTAGTTGAATGTTTACATTTTCTAAAAATGTTTACAGATGTTGAGGTTAGGTATAATGTAATTGCTGCGTCACATAGCCTCAGGCATTAGGCTTTTAAAAATGTTTTTGTAGACTTATTTCATAAATTGCTTTAAATTACTTTAAAGTTATTTCATAAACTAATGAATTCACTTTTAAATAAGTAAGCAGTTCACTGAGAAAATTAAATGTATTTCATAACAAATCATTTAAATATATAAATGTTAGTATAATTATTTAAATATTAATGTGTGATGTGTTTTGGTTAATTAAGAATTGTACTATAATATAATGAGGAAATTTGTTAAAAATATTATACTGTATGTGGTTTTTATTTTCAAAAAAGAAAACCACAATACCTGTGGGATTAATCCAACAGCAATTATATTAGCAGTTGTTTTGTTTCATCATATTTTGCATGCTTCGAATTATGAATTATACCTTTGGGTAAATTAGCAAACAGGTAATGTAGTTTGGGGTAACTTTCTTGATTGTAGTCTTTTGAAAGATTGATCCAAAAGGCCTGAAGAACTGAGATTTCCTGTTCTAGCAGCCATGATAGGAGAAAATACACAGCTTTATGAATTCCATCCTTAGTCTTTCTCTCCAGAGTTTCCTGGATTAATAAAATAAAATATATATATATATGTATATATTAAAAAATAAATTTGACTTTATATACCCAAACTTATGTATAATATAACGTGACATGGAAAAAATAATAGTTTAGTATTTAGAACCTAACCCTGCATACTTAGTTTCATTTATGTCATTCACAAAAGCACATCCACATTTCATGAAATAATTTTGGTTACTTTAATAATGTCATTATTTAATTTACATGTTTTATATATCAAAATGTTATCATGTTTTATATATCCCTCGTTGTAATATTTTAAAATCTACACATTCGTGAATAATTATCAGCTTCTACAATCATTTAGACAATTTAGAACATATTTATGTATACATCTGAGAGCACACAACTGTTACTGCAATGAAATTAATTGACTTGATATTGCTGACTTAATTGCTTCAATGTTTGAAGTTAAATGTGTTTCATCCTAAAACTCATCAAAGTGAGGTATCTTCAGGTACCATAAAAGTGATATATTTTAATTTTAATTAATACCTCAGTATGTACCTTTTAATTAATACTTCAGTATGTTGAATATTTAACAGGATTGAAGTCAGGCCACACCTCACATTTTCTGGGTGCAAGGACACATGCTGCATTAGGTGTGGAACATCTTCAAACTGCCATTATGGTGTTATTGTATAACTGTCTTAATGGTGGTTGTTTGTTATTGTAATACCAAAACCCTGTACTAGAACTAAACTGAATGAGCCAATGCTTTATCTTTCATAATAAGACAGTTGCCCACTTACTACTTTTTATATTGTGAACATTTTGAATACAAATAAAGATAAAGAAAAATCCAATATGTCTACATTTGATGATAATAGCAATCTTGCATCATTAAGACTTTAAATCTGTAGATATTTTGCTCTTACCGCAAGTAGTCGGTCTGATATTATATTATGATCCGCTAGTCCATACAACAAAGGAAAAGGGTCATGGACAGCCATCGCAATTTCAGTCCTTGATGATTTTAGATGAAAACGTAGCTCAGACTCTTCAAAAGCTTCCACTTTAGTCATTTTGCCCTGAGGAGAAATAGCATTCAGAGACAAAGGGAAAGCCAAAACACCAACTGCTGTCAGCTGACCTTTAGATTGATGATAGAATTTCGATTTAAAACCTAACATCTACACAAGCTGTATCTAGACATCAAATCAAACGTATTAGACAATTAACATGCATTTAAATGTAGTACGTGTTTTAGTTAAGACCTGTCCTGATTACAATAAAATCGTACCAGTGCACAGAGGCCCAGGGGGACACTGTGAAGTAACTTAAGTGTCCTATGTACTGCTTGAATTGCAACTCTAGAGCAATTAGAATGTAGTTTGGAAATTTGCTCTGAATGTTTACAAATGCACTTTCGTTTTTGATTAAATAGCCACTACTTATATTCCAATATGCTCATACGGGGAAAAAAAAAAACAAGCTGGATAAGAGCATGAAAATAAAGTTCTTAAATATGTAAATTTGATTGAGGAGGATGGTAGTCAATCATCAGTTATGAACAACAGGTATTGGGGATTCTTCATGCTTGATTTTATCTTATTTTATTATAGCTAAATGTAAAAGTATTCGTTACCCATGACATTTGTAATAACAGACTTTACAGACTTTCAGCAAGGAATAGGGACTATTATTATGTTGTGCTAACTAGAGAAACTTAATAATAATCATTTAATTCCACATAATATAAAAAGGTAGGAGCTATGGGTCCTTAAATATTTTCCTAATTGTTTTTCCTGCAACCAACAACCTTGATATTTCTCTGAACTCAGTAATTAATGACTATATAGTAATTAACTATTAGATCATAAACACTTTACCGCTTAACACAGCCCAAATGGCACTGGCTTATTTAACAGCTATACTTAAGCAAGCCTGAGATTCTGCTGTAGAATCCCAATATATTTTCCATAATATAGACAATAACGTAATAACTTAGATAATTAAAATAAAGCAATCCAAATATAAATACATTTTTGCCTGTAAATACTATGCACAAAAAAATATATTTTAAGCATATTAAACAAGATAATTTCATCAGTGTTGATTCTGAGAAACTAGAAATAATTTTGTTTTGCAAAAGCCTTAACAAGATCTGAGAAGTTAACAGCTTTATTAAGTAGTCAACTGCTTCATCACAATGACAGTAAATTTGTAGCTCAAAAATATAAAACATGTACATTAAGTAATTCTTGTGGATAAGTTTAAAGGATATGATAATTTTAAAGTATTAATCAGAGCACTATACTGCACAGTACTGCACTTTGCTCCTACAACAGAGTTTTAAAACAATGTAATAGGAATTCTGCTCACCACAATTGTATGCTTTTTATGCTTTGTATACTTAGGTTTACTTAGTTAACATAACCTTTTTGCCAGCTCATTTAGTCTCGCTATTCTACACTGACCCCATTCATCAACAGAACATTTTATGTATAGACCAAGAAACCAATAGTTCCTCAGCTACATGCTGCTTATGAATACCTTTTGGAAACGGTTAGTCTTTGGTAGAAATGGGTCAGAAATAGCTGTTCTTGCCAAACACTATGAGAGAATTGTCATTTAGTTGAAGGAGTTTGTTTTGTGCAGGATTACAATGAAGATAATTATTACATCATCTACAGTTCAATATTGTATGAAAAGTTTCAGGGAGACAAGGGAAGTTCCAGTGCACAAAGGTCATAAGCAAAGAAACGCTGCTGAATGTGCATATGCATGCATTACAAAAGCTCAAATGTTCCATTTTTTCCTTCAAGCCAAAAATATTTCTATCTTTGCAAACAATGCATTAAATAATTTTAACATTATTGTAATGGTTTAGGCGGCTCTAAAAGGCAGGAGTTTTTACCATGTTTGTATTTTCAATCCAGCAATATTTGAATTTAATGCAATGCTCTATAGTAGGGTCATGTCAATTAAAAATTGTACCTAATTTCCTATTTTATCAAATTAATCTTTGCTGCTTTTCCACTTTATATTAAATAATATTATTTACATTAATCCATTGTTGTAATTTATTGTAACAAGAAACACTTTAACTTTTACATATTATTTGTGAATTTATATTTTTACTCACATCATTGTGTAAATTACTTGTGTAAATTACATTGTGTAAATTACTTCCATGGTTTTATTAAAATTATTTGTTGTGTGATAAATAATGTGTAATAATACTGATGCTAATTTTACAAGACTGTTCTGACCCTATACTTCCAAATAAGTGCTATATATTTGGAATTGTATAAATATTAGCAGCATGCAAATTTCATCAGAACTAAAATACAAATTAAAAAGAAAATGTGATGGTTTGTTTCATACACAACAAATAATAATACTAAGATTAAATTGAAAATGAATGGAGGAAATATACTTACCACGGCTGCAGGTAATCTAAGGTGATTAGGCAGCACTTTGTTGCTTTATATTAAAGGTTGAATCCAGTAGGAACTTCTTTGGTGCCTTTTTTTTAGACTACATCACAGAAATACAGCCCCTAAGGGACTAACATTAAAGGTGCTGCTTGGGAAAGTTTACTTTAACACAATTTAAAATGCAGAGGGAAATTTTTATGGCATAATAACAGGTCAAAGTCTAATAATTCGTTGGATTAATTAGTTTAGCTTTGGAAAGTCCACAGCTGAACAACTGCAATATTTTGTGAAGGTTTTTCTTTTCTTTTCTTTCTTGTTTATTTATAAAATTAACTAAAGTGTTGTCAGGGAAACCCCAGATCATAACAGGAACTAATTAAATACATTAAATTAATCTGAAACGTATGGTAGCGTTTATACGGTGATTTAAGACATTTATTTGTATTGTAACAGGTAATCATGTTAGAAAGAAGAAGAAGAAAAACTGGGGTTCTGACTGATCACTAATAATTAAAGTCATGTTGCAACAGGAAAAATCCCCAAAATGTGACTGTTGGTAAACTCTATAAAACAGTGTCTGGAAAATTCTGGTCAAGTAGAATCAGTTTTTTTTAATTGAAAAACAAAATTATACAACTAAGTAATAGCTGAAAATAAGGACATCACAGATCTGTTAAACAAATCAACTGTTTTAGACTCTTTGAATAAAAGGCATTTGAATATATAATTTATAATTTTAGTATATACTGTATAATATGGTATTATACTGTTTAGACATTGATAATGACATATAAGGAACTGTATGTATAATCCATTTTATTAAAGGTGATTTTTAATAAATACAAACCGGATTCCAAAAAAGTCTAATTCAGGCCTCTAACTGTTCAGTCATCTTGGGCCTTCTTTGTCGCACCTTCCTCTTTATGATGCACCAAATGTTCTCTGTAGATGAACGATCTGGACTGCAGGCTGGCAATTTCATTACCCGTATACTTCTCTTATGTAGCCATGATGTTGTGATTGCTGCAGAATGTGGTTTGGCTTGTGAAGCTTGCTTAGAAATGGCTTCCTTTTTGCAGAGTGTCAGCTGGCAACGGCGGATGGCATGGTTGACTGTGTTTAATGACAATACTTTACTGGAAGTATTCCTGAGCCCATTTTGTTGTTTCCTTGACAGTGGCATTCCTAGTTGAGGTGCAGTGATGTTTAAGGGCTCGGAGATCACGAGCATCCAGTAGATTTTTCCGGCCTTGACCCTTACGCACAGCAATTGTTCCAAATTCTCTGAATCTTTTGATGATGTTATGCACGGTTGATGATAACTTCAAAGTATATGCTATTTTACACTGGGTAACACCATTCTGGTTTTACTGCACAACAATGGTGGAATTGGTGATCCTCTTACCATCTTGGCTTCAGAGAGACACAGACACTCTGAAAAGCTATTTTATACGAACAGCTGGCAGTCATGTTGTCAGTTGACCTAATTAGTGTTAATTGGTCTTCTAGCTGTTCATTAAATGCTTAATTTCCTTTCTCCAGCCACTTATTGCTACATGTCCACACTTTTTTGGGATTTGTTGACACTGTGAAATTTTGAATCAACATATTTCTCCTTTAAAATGTTACATTTACTCAGATTAAACTTTGATCTGTCATCTATTTTCTATTTCTATCTCCACAACATTGCATTCAGTTTTTATTTACAATTTCTTTAGTGTCCCAACATTTTTGAAATCCGTTTTGTAAGTCGCTTTGAATAAAAGCGTCTGCTTAATGACCTAATGTAATGTAAATGTAGTGGTTTGAATCACAATCTGGGTGGAGTTCTTGTCATGCCCACATGGGTTTTCTTACATAGTCCACATCGATTCAAGGTGAATTGGCTGGTCTGAATTGCCCCTATATAGTGTGTGTGTGTGTGTGAGTAAGTGAGTGTGTGGCCAGAAATATATTGGTGCCCTGTCCTGGATGTATCTGCCCAGCCCCTAAAACATTCTCCCCTGGACAGGCACAGGAACCCCCGCGACCTTCGTAGAGGATTGAGCTGAGGAAGATATGAGATGAACTTTAAATCAGAAGAGAGGGGTGTGCTGAGTGCAGCTGACATGACCGCATGGCTGAATCAGACCAGTATGCTGCAGAACACACGACAAATGAAAATATGCCTGAAGAAGCAGGACACTCACCTTGACCGAATCCAGCAAGCTCTTGGGAAAAAACCTTCTCAACCCAACATCTTTTCTGCACAAATAAATAAACCAGGCTTTAGTAAAAGAAATAATGTAAAACTGCTTTTAAAACTGTGTTATTTAAAAAAGTGTGACTATATAGGGATTTCAAAGATATCCATTTGTCTTATAACTAGGCTTTGGTGTGTTAGTATCATATCCATTAGTATTAGAGCTACGCAAACATTTTAGAACACAATATATTCTGCACAGGTTTTTTGTTTATTGGTATTGGTATGTAGCCCATCAAACTTCAATTTCCTGTTTTCTCATGCATCAGTACTGACACCTCTGTCGCTCTTACAGCTGTCTAATGAGTGCAACATCTGTCTTGTGCTTTATGTATAAAATCTGCAGCCCTGACAGTACCTCTAGCTTTCAATGACAACCAACCCCCATAGGAAGGACGTTTAACTGCATAACTGCTAAAAACTGTGTGAAGAAACAGCAAGCATGGTGCTTCTAGATATAGTATTTAATATGCATAATATATCTATTTGTATTTATTAGGATATTTAAAAACGAAAAACGACACACACCTAGTTTTAAGTAATGTCATTACATCTTTGTCCACTAGATGGCACGCTGACTTTTAAAAAATTGAGCCATCCGATTCCATAAAATGTAACAGAATACTTAAAACGTACTTATTTTTGTTGAGCGAATAAAAATGTAGTTATAGGTTAGAACGTTCGCCTCTCAGTGCATGGGATTCCCGGTTCGAATCCTGATCTGGGTGGAGTTTCCATGTTCTCCCTGTGTCTGCGTGGGTTTTCTCCCACAGTCCAAAAGCATGGATTCCAGGTGAATTGAATGCTCTAAATTGCATTTTATAAGATGTGTGGATGTGTGAGTGTGTGTGTGCCCAGCGATGGATTGGTGCCCTGTCCTGGGTAAATCTGCCCAGCGCATGAGATGGTCTCCTCAGGACGGGGAGCGACCCTAGTAGAGAAATAAACAGAATATAATGGATGGAGGGCTGCACGGTGGCTTAGTGGTAAGCACATTCGCCCCTCAGCGCTGGGATTACGGGTTTGAATCCCAATCTGGGTGGAGTTTGCATGTTCTCCATGTGTATGTGGGTTTCCTCCGGGTTCTCAGGTTTCCTCCCACATCCCGAAAACATGAAGGTAAATTGAATGCTCTAAATTGCCCTCTAAAGTGTGTTCATGTGTGAGTGAGTGTGTACCCAGTGATGGATTGGCGCTCTGTCCTGGGTGTATCTGCCCAGAGCCCGAAACATTCTTCACTGGATGGGCATGGGGAAAACCCCCCGCGACCCTCATAAAGGAATAAGCGGAAGACAATGAACAATGGATTGATGGATAAAAGAGTACTCTAGGTTCCACTAGCTTAGAAAAGCTAAAACATATTGTTACAATCAATTAGTCTATTTTATTACATTTGAATCCAAGATTGCTAATGGTAGCAAAGTTCATTTTTGCTAACAGAATGGCTGTTTAAATTATTTGGTTTTTTTTGTGGTTTCAATTTTAAAAGTTCGGATTTGATGAAAAATGTTAATTTCATTGTCCAGAGCAGGAGAAAATAGGTATGGGTTTATGTTCACACCGCATTAGTACGTTTAGCTGTCACTAATATTCTGACTTTTTAAGTAAATGGGAGCAAACCAGCTGCTCCACTGGGCTGATTGCATCACTGCTAGAGAGATCAATTATTATTCCTCTCTATAAATAGTGCAGGCATGGTTCAGGAAGAACTAGTTAACCTGACCCATATAAAGCATCACTGATATAGTGTAAGACTATCCGACAGGCTTTAACTTATACTGCCTTAGTGAATTACACACAACCTGTTCATCTAAGACTGAAAATGTCTGAGGGAATAATAAAAGTCAAAGCATGAGACTTACTCCAGTAATTCATAATTAGATTTTTTATCAAGAGCATTTCCTAGCATCTCTCTAAAGAATCTCCTGTAAGACAAAAAAAGAAACAAGCACATTTAATACATTTCATCCTAAACACTTTTATAAACAGTTCATTCATGAAACTCACCTGATTTCAAGGCAGCCAAGTTTAAGTGCAATGTCTTGATCAATTTGATCAGCTACTTCCATCATGTAATCACTTCTAACCTTTAGTGGGAGAGACAAAGAGAGAAAAAAAAGAAGGAGAGTCACACATCCAACACTTATTTTTACCCTTTACTTTCTTTTAAGTCCATTCCCAACACTTTCCAGTTATTTTATTTAATTCCTTACATGATATTGTATTATAGTTGTATTTATTAATTCATTTACATACTGAGATAACTTAATATTCCATCATTTATTCATCGATTGATTCAGTATCTTCCACTTAATCCTATACTATGGTTGCGGGGTGGGTTCCCCATGCCCACCCAATGTTTTAGGCGCTGTGCAGATACATTCTGGACAGGGCGCCAACTCATCACTGGGCACATACTCACACACAGACACACACCATATATTGCAGCAATTTAGAACAGGCAAATTACCTTAAATCCGTGTTTTTGGACTGTAGGAGGACACCGGAGAACCCAGAAGAAACTGGTTTAAAATCCTGTTTAACCCACATACAGGATTCGGTCGAGAGGTTAACGTGCTAACCACCAACCACTGTGCCATCCAGCACTCAATAATATAAATATATATGTAAATTATATATTTTCCCTCAAAATATAACAACTCATAATTAATGTGTCCTGGAGTGTGTGGTAGCTCAGTGGTGTTGAACTAGCAATCCAAAGGTTGTGGGTTCAAATCCCAGGGCCACTGAAGTTACCAATGTGGGTCTTTGAGCATGGCCCTTAACCCTCATTTCTCCAGGGATTCTGTATGTACCCCTGTGTTCTGACCCCAAATATTAAGAGGGATACTTGTAAGTCGCTTTGGATAAAAGC
>JAOUQT010076269.1:0-10150 GCA_025769995.1 Xyliphius kryptos
CGATGAACTGATCCAGTGCTGAAATCAGAATCACGTCGATGATGTGTGATGAAGCTTTATCATATTCAGGCTTTCTTATTTTAGATTCAGTTTTTTTGTTCTGTGTGCCACTTCAATAAGTATTCACTTTGCTTTTTTACGTCCAAATTAGGCATGTTTGCTTTTTCCTGAATGTTAACTGCTGCCGCTGTAAAGTGCGCACGTCTTAACAGGGCAGCGCGTGCTATGTCACAATACCTGTTTAACTTGAAACTTGATCGACAAGACTAATCCTATAGTTGCACAGCCATTATTACATTTGTTCTGTATGTATTTAGTAAATACACATTTTTTTTTTTAGTTCCCCAATGTATTAAAGTTTACGTTCCATAAACAGACGGCATGCTTACTTCCTATTAAACAAGTAAAGCATTACATATAAAGAGGCAAGATTTATTTTTGGAAGCCTCTGCATTAATATTCTCTCTTTCTTACTGCAGGGCAGTAAACTTTGGATTATAATGGAGTATCTGGGAGGAGGTTCAGCTTTGGACCTGGTGAGTGCCAACCTAATGATTAGGTGATTATATGATCCATCCCCATTAATGTTATGTTCTTACTGCGTATTCCCCTTGCTGTTGGCAGCTGCGGGCTGGACCCTTCGATGAGTACCAGATAGCCACCATGCTGAAGGAGATTCTCAAAGGCCTGGACTACCTTCATTCAGAGAAAAAAATCCACAGAGACATTAAAGGTGTGTGCACGTGTTCGCATTTGGCTTATTTGCGTCAGGGGGAGGGGGAGGCTGCCTCCTGCCTCTTGCTCAGGTTAATGGGTGTGACTGGTTTGTTTTTCCAGGGCTTTTTTTTTTTAATTGTTTGTTTTAATATGTTATCACATGATTGTTGGGAGGTGTTCTTAAGGTCAGACTTGTTTGTTAGTACTTGAACTGATGTTTTTACTTTATACTTGTATTTAAAATGACATTACCTATAAATATACCAGATCACTGGGATGGGTTCACAGGCATATCTTATTTTGTGTTTATTTTAATGTAAATTTTTGTAATGTAATTTCTTCTGTTGATTATCTCAATTAAGGAGAACTGATTACTCCTGATTATGACGTTTATCTTTAATAAGAACTCATTGTTTACTGGCTACTTTCTGAATGGTGCTGAGAAGCTCTATAGGCATAGCAACAGTAACTAAGGAGTTGGACCTTTGCCACAGGTCATTTGTGGTGAACAGAAAAGCATCGGATCTCCTATGATTGTGTCCTTAAAGCACCATGTTTTTATTACTGAATATATACACGTTTACCTTAGTGCTCAAAACTGTTACCCAGCAGAGTCCCCCACTGAGTTTCAGTCTTTACAAGATTTCTTACTTTTTAATACAAATCAAATACCAGGGAGTTTTTCCTGCTGCTGTCACTTCAGTGCTAGAACGCTACAAAGTTGCATTGTAATAAAGTACTTATTCATTATCTTCCACTTAAACTCATTGTATATAAGAGTTGCATGGGATTCCCCATGCCCATCCAGGGGAGAACATTTGGGCATCACTGGGCAGCTACACCCAGGACAGGGTCCAAATCTATTGCTAGGCACACACACACACACGCACTATATAGGGACAATTCAATCACCTTGAATTTTGGACTGTGTAAGGAAACTGAAGGAAGGACCCTCGCCTCCCAACCCAGTAGAGGATCAAACAGAAGATAATGAGATGAGGATATGAGACTTCAGCAACAGAGAGCAGGTGCCACATGCATATTGTATTGTATCTGTACTGCCATCTGGTGGTGAAAGGCTGTATATATGCAAGTATACAGTTGTCCAAAATGGTGTGTTTTCTACAGCTGTGTAAAGTGAAACTGATTGATGCACCAGAATTCACTGATTGAGAAGTGTCCCCATATTTGTATTTGATGCAGCTGCATTAGCAAATTTATTTTTAAAATGTTCTGCCTTTTTGGACTAATAGGACAGTGGAGATAAAAATCTTTTTTACTTCATTCATTTCTATAAAATCGTTCTTGCTAACATATCACCAAATTAGTACCCTTTAATTTATTAAAGTCTTTTTTTTTTCGGCTCCTCCGACTCCCACGTCTCATTTCACATGTTTCTGTGGTTCATCAGCTGCTAACGTTCTGCTGTCTGAGTCTGGGGAGGTGAAGCTTGCGGATTTTGGCGTTGCTGGACAGCTCACAGATACACAGATTAAAAGGGAAACATTTGTGGGAACACCTTTCTGGATGGCCCCCGAGGTCATTCAGCAGTCTGCTTATGACTCAAAGGTACGTCTCATGCTTTTAATAAAATACAATTTTAAAATATTAAACCATATCAGACCCAGTCCACCTTAAAGGAACATTTGTTACAGATATAAAACAAACCCAATAGTTTTGTTACTGAAACCTGATTGACACACTGTCATATTCGACTTTTTAAAGCAGTCATGTCCAATGTCAGGCCCGCTTTTAAACCGCTCGGGCTTGTAATCTGTTGTTTATGACTCGCTAGCTCTGTTAGTATAAATAATCAATTCGTTGTCATTCCAGCTTTTACCACATGATGGCAGCACCATTCTATTTGTCAACCTCTGTTCCTCTGAGAATTGAGGACATGTCAGATATTCAGAGCCAGACCAGTGGCTTTTATTTCTCATTAGCCTGCGATAAAAGCACCGGTGCAGCTGCCACCACCACTGATTCTTTTAAGAGGTGTTAACAACATGAACCGCTTGACCTTAAATGTTAATTTCTCAAATGTAAGGCATTCTATACAGTTGGTTCAATGAGAGTTGTTCATGTTGTTCATTGTGATGATAAAAAATGTTTTATAGCTGTGTGTATTTTAATATAACTTTTGTGGTGAGAAATATCTGAAGGAACTACTGGACATCTTTACTTTATAAAATTGGACCCTGTTTGCAAAAATTTTGGACATCTCTGCTTTAAAGGTGTAGATTGTCTAAAAGAAGTGCAGATTATTAAGGATTATTGTGTGTAATCTCTTACAGGCTGATATCTGGTCTTTGGGAATCACTGCCATCGAATTAGCTAAAGGAGAACCACCCAACTCTGACATGCATCCCATGAGAGTTCTCTTTCACATCCCAAAGAACACACCCCCGTCCCTCAACGGCGACTTCACCAAATCGTTCAAGGAATTTGTGGACTCTTGTTTGAACAAAGATCCCACTTTCGTAAGTTCAGCTGAACTGTACTAACATTACCGTACCAGTAATTACGTGTATACAAACGTTTAATTCAAGTGACCTGTAAGGGGAAAAAAATGACCTTTGAGATTAGTTTAAGAAAAGGGTACTTAGCGCCTTAAGAACCTGAGCCAGAGGAACAAACGTTCCAGTTTAAAAAGGCTTTGTGCAGGAACAGATCTTTATTTTATTTGTTTTTTTTCTGGTAAAGAGACCAACTGCAAAGGAGCTTTTAAAGCACAAGTTCATAGTAAAAAATGCCAAAAAGATGTCCTACCTCACAGAGCTGATCGACAGGCTGAAGCGCTGGAAGGCCGAGGGTCACAGTGACGGAGACTCTAGTTCAGACTCAGACTCGTGAGTAACTGCCAATGTGCATGTGCCCTCATAGCGCTCTGTGGTGTCTTTGTCTCCTGTTTTTACACCACTCTGCTTTTTAATCTCACAGGGAGACGAACAGCAGAGACAGCGACTCTTCCCCAGAATGGTCCTTCACTACCGTCCGGAAAAAACCTGACAAACAGTCTAATGGCGTGGTACGTCCTGCGTGAATGATTAATTTGTTTTTAACTCATAACGTTTGGGTAACTGAATACAAAATTCATGGTTTGGTTTCCACCGTGGAATCTCACAATTTGGTGCGTGGGGGTGAGGTGTTTGATTTTTTTTCTCAGCAAATGGAGAATATCTCGAATTACATCTTGCGTCTTCACTGTATTGCAGGTTTTTATATATATAACTAACCGACTACCCGTGCTTTGCTACGGTGACTCACTTGTCAGGTGATTAGAGCTTATAGTGTAGGCCCATGTATAGGAGTATGTACGGTTGTGTTTGCTAGCTGTATTGAAGGAACCATCAAACATAAGGAAGCGAAAAGCCTTTAGTTTTTGCAAGAACATGATGGGAATAAGTCTGCCTAGTTCGCAACGGTGAAGAGGTTGATAAACGGTTTGAAAGCTTTGTTTGAAAAATCAGGATGTTATGAAGGTTACTGGTAATGAAAAGAAATGTAAAATGGAGATGTGGGAGAGAATATACATGTCAAATGAAGGTGTTCTGAGTCACGTGTTATGATGTAATTACTTTTTGTATACGTTTGCTGTGCGACCCTGTAGCTGGAGTATGATGAGGCTTTCAGTTTTTTGGAATTTTTGATATCTCAATGAATGTAGAAACAATCCTGGACATACCTGCCAAAGTTGAAGTTTGTGGGGTGTATGGAAGTGTCCAAAGAGAGTAGGGTCCATATTTTGGATTGGATTCCCTAGTGGGTCCACCGTGGAAATTTTTTGGAACCTGTGGAGGTTATGCTATATATCTCCGCCAAATTTGAAGTATGTGAGGTAAGTGAAAGTGCCCAATGTAATCAGTGGTAATCCGTGTTTCAGATTTGGTCCCCTGGTGGGCCAAGTTTAATCTTGTAGGTATTCGTAAAGTGGAAGAATTAGTGATGAGTCAGTCAGTGAGGGCTTTGGGTTTTATAGTTATAGATTATTCATTATCTTCCGCTTATTCCTTTTTGAGGGTCGCGGGAGGTTTCACCATGCCCATCCAGGGGAGAACGTCTTGGGCGCTGGGCAGATACACCCAGAACAGTCAGGCGATGCCAATCCATCGCTGGGTACACACTCACACAACCACATACACACACACACACACACACACACACAAACACACACTATACAGGGCAATTTAGAGCATTCAATTTATCTTGAATCCAAGTTTTTGGAATGTGGGAGGAAACCAGAGAACCTGGAAGAAACCCACGCAGACACGGGGAGAATTACGATCGACGTATTGTGGTCACCCCTACCATACATCAATGCAAAGCGCTAGATGCAGTGGTGTAAAGCATGCCGCCGCTGGACTCCAGAGCAGTAGAGACGTGTATTCTGGCATGACTAATCACACTTCTCCATCTAGCAATCTGATGGGTTTGGCGGTTGCCATTATAACGCTACTTGTCTGACTGCATTGTAACATTTTGGACAATTCCTTGCTCCAAAATTTGTGAGAACAGTTTGGAGCTTTCCACTAATACTTCTAACATGACTGTGCACCATGACACAAGGCAAGGTCCATAAAGATATGGATGTCTGGTATGGATGCTTTTGATTGGCCTGCCCTTAACACGGTTGAACATCTTTGGGATGAATTGGAGCGGAGACTGGGAGCCAGGCCTTCTCGTCCAACATCAGTGTGTGACCTCACAAATACGCTTTTTGAAGAATGCTTAAAAATTCCCAGAAACACACTCCTTAACCTTGTAAACAGGCTTCCTAGAAGAGTTGAAGGGTGGGACTGACGTTATATTGAACCCTATAGATTAGGAATGAGATGTCACTTGTGAGCGACAATTTTGGCCAGTTTGTGTACCTCTGTGTTTGATCTACTAAATTACAGAAACCCATAATTTTTCAATACAGTTGATTTAAATGAAGCAGTGTATGTAATTTCTGATTCAGAATGTGGCTGTTTGAGTTCTGACCAGGAGCAAAAGAAAAGCTCACATCACTACCATTATAAAGTCCTTACTCTGGTTACCAATCAGTCACAGAATAGATTTTAAGGTGTTGTCTATAAATATCTTAAAGGTGTAGGACCAGTGTATTTAATATATCTGCTACAGAGATGTGAGCCGAGCAAGACTCTCGGATCTCGAGGAACTGATCTATTAGTCCCGCCCCGGGTGAGAACTAAACATAGAGAAGCAGCATTTAGCCACTATGTCGCTCATAAATGGAATCAGCTAAATAAGAACATAAGAAAAGCCCAGACTTTGGATGTTTTTAAATCCAGACTGAAAACTTTCCCTTTTGAGCAGGCTTACAGCTTAGCTTAAATTACTCTGCTATTGTTTTTATTATTTTATTTATTTTTGCTTTTACTCTTTTTATGTATTTTTCTTTTATTAAACTCTTTTATTAATTAAATTTAAAGTTTTCTTTAAATGAACTGTTTAGTGGCTTTTAATATGTTCACTACTTTGTAAAGCACTTTGAATTGCTTCTGTATAAAAGGTGATCTATAAATGAACCTTCCTTTAGAAAGTGTTTACAGCTAAGGTGCAACACAGCTCGAGTGTAAGAGCTCACCTCTTAACTTTAGTTTCTCTTTTGTGTTTTTTGGTCTTTCGTGTGTTTAGAACAGTTGTATTCTTTGTGCGACTGTGTGGCCCATACCAAACAAGCATATCGTTACACTCCTACTAACATTTCTTCTAGTTAACTGAAATGTGTCCTTGTTTTTTTTTTATGTTCTTAAATTTGCAGCTTTATAGTAATAAAGCTGATCCTCTCTCTATCACTGCATGCTGGATGTGGGAACTACTGCATGAGGTAGCAAGTCAACATTTTCTCAGCAAAGATGATTTTAGAAGAAGAAAAATAGTTTGTGTGAGGATATAAGGGCGTTTGTGTAAGGTCCACATTGTCATGGTTAGAGAACCGGGTCAGGGTCCCAGTCTACATGGATCAGTATCCCTCCAGAGTGGCCAATAAAGGTGCTGAAATCCGCAACAATGGGTTGTTTGTTCTGCCCTCAAATCATCCAGAATCCAATACAAACCATAGAGGCTCCACCTTACAACGTACAGATGTTTATGGTATGTGTTGGTGCCTGATACCACACCCTCAGGGATTTAGTGGAGTTGCTGCCGCCAGCCTGAATGGGTTGAGGGGGTGTTTTGGCAGCTGTGTGTGTTTATGCACAGTGTGTGTCTGAATGCACTCTAATAAACTATATTGCCTTAATCTCTTTTCCCCTCATTTTTTTCAGGACCAAAGCTCACAGAAAAAGTCAAGCAGCCTGTCTTCACTCATAAATCCAGTGTTTGCTGAGGTACAGGAATTATTTATAAAATTATTTTCAGTATTTTTAAATGTGTATGTAATTACCTTAAGTGAAGATAATTGAGACACTTTAACCCAATCAGCTGCTATAATCAGTAATATGGATCTGGCCTACTGACCGCTAGGGAAACTATAAAGTACATGTTAACAATATGTACACGATTTTAAAGATTTGGGCCAAAGGTTATGTTCCCATTAACTACCAAGAAGTACTTTTATTAGTTTAGTTTTGTTATGCTTTTTACAGTGAAGCATCTCTGAACAGCTTTACATTGTTCTAAACCTGAACCCTCGAAAAACAAGATAAAGAAACATCTAGAAGAAAAAGTCCCTGGTTTTTGTTTTTAGGAGAAAATTTTGTGAAGACCGAGGTTAGGTGTGTGGTTTAAGAAAATAGATCCTTTATGTTGGAATAAATGTAGAATGGAACATTAATGCAAAAAAATCCCCGAAATGAACAAAACCACACTGGACAGGATATGGTACCCTATGGCTCAGATGTAGGTCAGTGCTGTATTATTATTTGTGCCCCTGACTGTCTGTGCTGTGAGTTTGAGTGAGCTGCTCAGTGTAAGCAGTTCCGTTATGGTTTCTTCCTTTGTTTCAGTTGAAGCTGCAGCACAGAGATGGGGATGGCAGGAGATGTGTGATCGAAGAGCTGGAGAACAGTGTGCATGCTGCTGAGGACCTGTGTCCCGGACTAACAGACCAAATGATCAATCACATCCTTGAACGGGTACAGAGGTCAGTTTCACTTTCGTCTCACCTAAATACCTCATCAGACCTAAATACAGGTCTGATGTTCTCCTGCAGTCTCATCACAGAGTTTAAGGATTTAAGTGATTGATCTGCAGAGAATGTGCTGGAACCAAAACCCTTCTAATCTGAACGTCAGCATTTAATTAAGGTTTTCTGAGCAGATTCGATGTAAACACGAGTTAGAACCTAAAACTTACACGTGAATTGAAATCGGTGCCTGGTCTTGAATTAAAAAAAAAAATTGCTGCCCATTGTTGGGCACTCACTCACTCTCTCTCTCTTTCTCACACACACACACACACACACACACACACACACACTATATAGGGGTAATTTATATAGGAGCAATTTAGTTTTTGCAGTATGGAAGGAATCCGTAGAAAACTCCCGCGGACACATGGAAAGCAGGGAAATTTTGTGATGAAGTTTCAGAGAATCTCTTTGTTTTATTCTGTTTTTTATTCTAGATTACTGTTAATCTAGATTTTATTTTCTCTCCAGATTCTCATGAATTCATTAACTAAGGAAAAGCATCCAATGAATTGCAGCTGACCAGATTCACCACTCTCAGCCCTCTGTCCACGGAGTGCGTGCATAAAGACAGGCGGATCTCTCACACTATGATATAACGGGGGGAAAAAAGGAAATTTCATTTTCAATCAAATTTTTTTTCTTCTTGAGTTCTTTACTCTGCTTTTATTTTAGCACTCAGCTAAAATCGCGTTCACACCGAACACAAGCGAACGTCTCCACGTCCGCTGAGTGGCAGGATGCTAATGGGCGAAGCTAACGATAACAGAATTAAAACATAAACATTCTGCCATGTGGAAACGCACAGGTTCGTGAGTCTTCATTGGTAGCCATGCCAGTCTGCTTTCGGTGTGAACACAGATTTTATTTTATTCTTTATTTTATTAAAAACTGTTTCCCTCCGATCCCTGTTGGTTTTCTGCTGAGCATTAGACGTGTATCGGGTCACATCTGTGGACCAGCTGGATTTATACATCTCCCCCCAATACAGTTCTTTCTTTTAGGCGTCGGTCGCTGATGTTTATAGGTGGAGACTAAACTGCTGTATGGAGAACCTTTATATAACATAAAATAGAACCCAGAAATACCTCAGATTTCCAAAATAATAAAAAATATAAGTCGAGAGAAAATCCCTCACATGCTTTTATTTTATTATTTATACGCGTTTGAACGTTCTGCGCACAACGTTGGTTCTGCTGTACAGACTTCCTTCATTTCCAACACTTGAGATTTAAATGCGTAAATATAAGTTTTAATCTGTTATTAGTCGTTTATTTACATCTTTGCGTTTCAAAACCTGAGTGAATCAGTACACAGTACGCGCTTCTATGGATTGTGTGATGTCATTAGCAGAGATTCCTAATCTGTAGAAGATTAGAGGGGGATGCTGAGTAACGTTATTTTTATACTGAAGCTGAAACCGAGGCGGAACCCGACACACTGTGTGGTATGTTTAACGATGCAGGAGTAACTGCAAAGATAAGGAACGTGTTCCGTATTCTTTAGGAGGAACTTGTTTTCTAGTCTCGTAATCTGTAAGATCAATAGAGAACCCTACGGGGGGAACATGATCTGCCAAACGTTTCCCAGCCTGAAGGTGCCATCACTGGTCTGACATGGCGAGGTGAATGGAGGATGTTGCCAATGCAGCCTGTTGTGCCTTAATCTCCTCCTCCTACAAGTGGTTGTTCCTCTCTAAGTGTAAAGCTTTATGGGTCGGTTCTCCGGAGCCATTCGAGGTTTAAGAGCAATAAGGGGTTTAATTTAGGGTTCTGTTTCTTTCCTCATGTTGATGCCCAGCTGGGTTCTGTACATGTTCTTGCTGTATCATATGTATCCACAGAGTGGCCTTCATTTTACTTCACATTTTACAAACTGCCTTTTAGTTCCAGCAATAAAGTTGTAAATTATAATCCCGTATGTGTATTGTTTTGTGTGTTAATGCTGTAGGCATTTTTTTCCCTGCAACCATAAATTTTACCTTTAAATTACGTTTACATTTAGTCCTTTAGCAGATGCTTTTATCCAAAGTGACACAAAAATGAGAACACCACAAGTCAGTAGTTTAGGGAATAAAACTACACTGAAGTTGCCACGACGATGGCAACACAGTGACAGAGCCATATGTGGAGGATGGCGTGGCTGTATGGCTGTAAAAACACAGTATGTTTTTACTAAGGGACAGAGCAGCCAATCCTCTTAATTGTATTTGAATACGCCTGCTCTAAATTGCATCTATGTCAATTGTCTTTAGATATTTATACACTGGTGCTCTGTTCTGACAGTGTCTTGCCAGAG
>JAOUQT010076277.1:0-10149 GCA_025769995.1 Xyliphius kryptos
GTGTGTGTGTGTGTGTGTGTGTGTGTGTGTGTGTGTGTGTGTGTGTGTGTGTGTGTGTGTGTGTGTGTGTATATATGTCGTGTGTCCTTCTGAGAGTTGGCAGGGACGTTCTGCATAAACCCTTATTTAATGTACAGCTTTCAATGTTTCTCATCAATTTACCTATTACTAATAAACAAATTTTAAACAAATTTTAAATAGTTAAAAGCCTTAAAACATAAAAAGTTGAATGTTATATACTTTGTTAATCCCTGAAGTTGAAACCTAATTATTTATGTTTCATACAAATATGTACTGTGCTCAGAGAAATGAAAATAAGTGTTTAAATTAAAATATAAGATGGTAATTTCAAATAGTCCTCTTTTAAAAATGATTCATTTAAACTGATAAATAAAAGAATATATGCCTTTGTAATTCAAACTACATTTTTTCCCCTTAAAAAACTCACCCATGTGACTCTCTGCATCAGTGGGAATGTATGGATAAAAGTCGTATGGTGGTCGGAAAACCGGATCATATGCGACTATTTCTTCTGAGGACTAAGTGGAAAAAAAGAAAGGTCATGTTATATAATTTAAAGTAAGAATCTATTAATAATTCCTTGCCAACATCATTTTGTTTCTATTGTTATATTGTTAATATTTAAGTAAAAAAAATTAAGTAGCACAAGTTAACAGTTTATGAACCTACTTACCGAAGAGATGACACAGCCCTCCATATTCCACTGTAAAATTTTAAGTTATACAGTTATTATTTTCAGTGACATAAGGATTACAAACTGTAATTCTTGTTTATAGTTCCTGCTTTTCAAAAATGTTATTTTCTCATTACTATAAATACAGAAAAAAAGATTGTAATAAAAAAAAAGTTGCTGCAGTTAAACTTCTCTAACTGAAAGCTCTCTACACTGGGAGTTCCTGATTCATTAGGTCAGAAGGATGCAACTATTTCACTTTTTTATCCTGTCATTTCGCCACAGCCAATCCTCTTCTGATTTAGAAAAATTGTGATTTTATGTTTATGAAGCATTTGATGTTTTTTTTTTCTTTGCAGAATATCATTATAAATATAATTTATTTTAGCTTCTGTATTTTTTGGTTTTGCTACCGAACAACATTTTCAGGAATATTACGTTACGCTTGTGAAACCTTAGTGAGAAAATTATCTGTGATATGAAGTAAATTTGATTCCGAGAACACTAAAGCTTTTGCCTTGTATGTGTCTTATAGTAATCTTAGTAAAAAGTAAAAAAAAAAAACCATGCCAACCAGATATTGAGGAAAAGATTAAAATGCTTTTTGCTTTTATTATCCATCTGAAATATGTTTCATATAAATTTCTTTCCATGTTACTATCCTTACATTTCCCATTTCACTTTGAAAATTTTAGTGTCATGCAAATTACTGGTCTGTCATCTAAACAGTATTTGGATAGTGAGGTTCTGTAGTTCTAGAGTGGCTGTTGATTGACATATATAAAAAACTGACTGGTTCAGATTAGCTTTTAAAAAAATTATCTTGCCATGGTTATGTAGCTCTGGTAACATGTTCAATGATATTTCCTTGTTGGACTGTAAACCATTTAAGTTTTAGTTCAATTTTAGATAGGAATCAGTTTTGTTTGTCAGAATTGCTCTAAAGTCTTCATCTTTATTTCTACTCTGATCAGTGTCTTGGTCCCTACAAATTACAAACATCCCCATAACATGATGCTACCGCCACCATGCTTCAGTATGTTAAGTATTAATTACACATCTCTTCCAAACTTACAGTATTAGACAAAATGAGTATACTATGTTGATGACCTCAGAGCAAGATGACTTTACAAGAATCTAATGAGTAACTTAAAGTGATTTAATACTAAGAAACACATGATTTAATCTCGGTTGAACTGATTATTGGCAAAGCAATAAGCTTTTTATGTAACAATTTTACTACTCACAATAAAAATTTAAATGTGCTTTTTGTAGGGATAAACAAAAATATAAAATGCACGATTTTAGTCCGCTCAAAATTTTTATTTAAAAGGTCACCGTCACATCTATGATGTGATTTTTGCTCCACATGTTTGATTTGATTTTTACTCTGGATGCACTTTTTGACAAAAACCCTCTCTATTTATCTGCATTTGGGACCGACACTAAAAGTGCAATGATACACCCCCAAATGGGTAGGTTGGGTCAGCATTGGATGAGATTTTTAATAGTAATTTGATGTTGTGACCCTTAACATTAGAGAGAAGATGACTATCACAAATGCCTTTTTCATTCTTGCATTGCTTCTTAAAGGTTTAGGCTTTAGAGCGTTCTAAATCTACTAAACCATGCTTCATACAATTAGACCAGAACTAGGTGGTGATTTTGGCTTTTTAATTATTGCTTTTTTTAAGTAATCGAGTTCTTATTAACAGTCTTTATTTTTGGATTTATTTTTGAATGTTACATTTTTTTTACGCTAAAACATTTATTTTGACTCAATACTGCACAATATGTCCGGCTGGATGTAAGATTATTTAACATTATCGTTAATAGTTATAATGTTCAGTTTAAAGTCTGAGGTCAGTTGGTTTTAATGGTTTTTATGTATTTTGCAGAGAAAATTACATTTTATTTCCTTTAACATTTCATCACATTTTTTATCTGGAAATCCAAATCTACACTGTAACAATAAAAATGTAAAAACATTTAAAGGGTATGAATACTTATGAGAGCTATTGTAGTTATATAGGGTTATAAACAGGGTTAACCAAAGTGAAGTTCCAGAAAAGTCTTGTTCCCTTTTTTTATTAAAGTGCACCACTGTTTTCAGTGTTTTTTGAGGAAGTAGCTCCTGGTACAACCTACACACCAGCATTCCGTAAAGGGGATTTTATAGGCCATGGTCTTTTGACTATTGTTTTGAGATAATGTTAAAACATTTAGCAATGTGCGCAATGTTAAATAAACTTTGTAAATATCAAAATAAATGATGTTGAGATAATTGTAGATGTTCCAGATAAGATTTTGGAAAGAATGTACTTTTATTGGGTAGGACATAAATAAATGCTAAAGCATTCTATTGATTCTATTGTTTGTCTGAGCAGTAGTGAACCCAGTTTATGGTGGTATGTTGTAACATTGCCATTTACTTAAGTAACATGTTGACTAATAGTGAAAATGGTTGTGAAAGTAATTTTTCTCAGTTTTCCTCTTCTTTTATTTAAAGCGGTACATTTCTTTTTACAATGCAGTACCTTTTTACTAAACATAAAGTGCATGATAAAAAAACATATTTTGTTAACTAGTGAAGGCTTTAATTAGAGCTTTGATTAATAAATGGTATTCTAAAATGTTTTGGGTTAAAACAAACAACAACAAAAAACACAATACATTTATTTTAATTAAGTTTGTCTTTGAAAGATTTTTTTTGTCATGCACTTTCTCCCAATTCAGTCATATCCAAAAGTCAGCACTCTTACTGGCACTGCAGCTGTCATGTGTTGTTTTCTAAGACAATGTTTTTTTTTTTTTTTTATCAAACCCATCAGGTTCTGCAGTATGATGCCCAACTCTTACCACTGGCACCTTTAATAGACAGTAAAAATGCAATACAATTATTTGGTAGTCAAGAATGTCAAATATGCACTGCTTAATGTTAAGTGATGTTTAAAATGCTTTTAAAGAACCAGGCAGTTTTTAGTTGTAATGTTTAAAATATAAAAATGACAAACCCGTTGGCTACCATTTAGACAACTATTCCGCCTAAATGAGTAATTTTGTATTTTTGTTACTTTCTCATTTGAATTAATGGTAAAGCTAAAATATAATTTACCTTAATATATAATAATGATAATATAAAAATGTATAATAATAATAGAAAATTTCAACTATAAGTATCTGGTCTAATATTCATTATAAGTCAAAAAAAAATTTTTTTTTCGTTATTTGTACTTGCTCATAATATCTTATTACACATTGCTGATTTAATAAAAGCTGCATTAAACCTTAAGATTTTTTTTTAGATTTGCATGATATAAAGTTATACAAAGAATGTTCATGTTGGGGTTTGGAAGACTTAAAATGTATTGCTTGACCATCAGGTAGAAAGTGCCTTATATCATTTTTGTTTTTGTTTGTTTTGTACTTGGGTACTGATCTATTTACCCAAGTACTGGACTTTTGAACTTCTGCGACTTCTACCTATGGGCTGTCAGTAAAAAAAATTGTGTGCGACTTCTTATTAAATATTTTTGTTTTAAAATAGCATGATGCACTATAGCCACCAAAACCATATATTGCTAAAAAAGCCATTCTGTCACTGACTGGAAGATCAATGCTATTTAAATTGGGGGCAGTCAGCTGTTTTTTATTTCAGTAAGAGGAACAAAGCTGAAAATAATATATTTCTCTGTTTCTTTACATATGTAAGTTATCTTCCTTAACTTTGCTCTTTACTAATTAGTAACCCAAAGGGACCACCACAAAGCTGGTGAATAATTCTCAGTACAGTGACATAAATGTGGTTGTGGTGTGGTTGTGTGTATTGCACTGATACAAGTGGATGTGCAGTGCTGCTGGAATTTTTAAATCCCTCAGTGAGGCTGTTGGGCTAAGAATAATTTAAGCCAAAAATGTTCAGCCACCAGTAAAAATAAAGCAATACATAATATACTCTGGAGTACACACTGATTTAAAAATGACAAGACCTAACAAAAAGATAAATTAGTCTAATAGTGAGTACAGTGATTTAATACTCTGTGTCGATTACCTGGAGGTGCTGAATAAAACTACATTTTTGCAAAAAGACAGGTGAACTAAAAAGTCTGTAAATGCAGAAATACAATGGTAATTTATCTGGGGAATAAAACACGAGATGGACGAGGTCCTGGATACATTTTCCGGGCTGAGCAGCTAAGGTCCTTTCTGTGTGAAATTGAAATGTTTTCTGTTAATCTAGATAGGGTTTCTCTAGAAGCTCCAGATATGTCCAATAGGTGATCAATAGGTGACCACAGTTTTAATCGTCTGTGAATATAATTGTGTCTGTGGTGGGTTGCCACCATGTCCATTGTGTGTCCATACCTTCACCCTATAAGCACAAGTATAGATTCCACCACTTACCATTAGTATAAGCAGATAGGGAAAAAAATAATGAACAAATTTATATGCTTAGAACATATAGTAATGTTAAAAAGTGTCATGTGGCTAGGAAAGGTTAAGTGAACACAGGTTGCCTATCCCGGTATCTATTTCATCTAAATATATTTGCCCATGCTATTTAATTTTTGCCCGACATTTTCGTTTTACTGCATGTCTCTTCATGCATTTTTATTTAATTCAAAAGTTTTTATACGAATCAGTGTTTTTTCGTGTAAAACAACCCCCCTTCCTTCCAACACACACACACACACACACACACCAAATGAAGAAGTCAGGAACTTTCAGATTCATTTCCTCATGGTCATAGTGTGCATGTGAATATGTGGTGAGTTGTATCTCTAGATATAGGAGCGCTTAGTTTGAAAAAAAGTCAATTAATCAAGGGTTTTGAGTGTTTACTGGGGAAAAATCACCCTTGAGACTGTGTTAATAGTCATATGACAATGTTATTATAATGAAATATCTGAAGAGTGATAAGTGATAGTTTGAACATCATACTGGTGCAAGTGTGTGTGTGTGCGTGCGTATGCTATGTGTTTCTCACATTTTCCCAACTCTGTATTGCAGGGTATTTTCTGGCAGCACAGGAAGTCCGTTACATCTGTACACATTCACTGGCTCTGTTGCACAACAGACCAGAAGAGCTTCATCCTCACAGTAACTGTCTTTATCCAGCTCATCTACCACGAGTGTAAACAACAGTATGGCAGGTAAAGAGTGACATATATGATTGAACTCGGTCGACTGCTCAGTGACATAAAAAAATGCATAAAAGTAAATGAAGTTTAATGTAACTGGGACAATTAAACAGCGTATCCACCTAGGTTTCTTTCATTTATTACTCACATGTACTTCAAAGAATATTAAAGCACAAGATTGCACAAGAATCTCAAACACCAACATCAGAGAATCTCACTAGACGAACCTGCAGATCACACCGCTGTTGCAGTTTAGCATTACTGCAGCCCTTGGATATGATTGACAGTTGGGTGTCTTTTGCTTTATCTCTGTAGACAAACTTCCTGTCAGGCCCTTGGTCTGTGGATCAACTCTAACCACACTGCACACAGCTCCAAGTACGGAGTGTTAACAGCCCACCACCCAAAAAATGCTTTTAAACCAACAATGGGTAAAAGTGGTTTTAAAGATATGTTTGTGGTCGATGAGCCTCCTCTTACTAAAAAGTTTAAAAGATGTTAGATTCCTTGTGCTACTGGTTGAGGATTTCTCACAGCCCAGCATAACATCATCATAACACCACAGAATGGCCTACAATGATACCTACAACTTAACACAGAAATATTTAGGATCAGCCATTTAGCACATAAGGATGTGGTAGCTCAGTGGTTAGGATGTTGGACTATCAGTCGGAAGGTTATGGGTTCAAATCCCAGGTACGGTGAAGTTACCAATGTGGGTCCTTAAGGAAGACCCTTAACCCTGATTGCTCCAGGTGCTGGATGGCCAACACTGTTCTGGTCCCAACCAAGCTGGGAAACTTGTAAGTTGCTTTGGATAAAAGCGTCCGCAAAATGACCAAATGTAAATAGTCATGTTACAAAAATGCATTAGTGTGAATTTAACTACAGTGGTCAAGCAGTACTCACCAATTATCAGTCGTTTCATTAAATTTCAAACAGTTTCAAAAAGATTTATTCACAAACAAATGTTTAATTGGACAATTATTTGCTTCCAAATTTGTAGATACACCATGGGAAAGCCTGTGCTTCCCTATCCTTGGATGAAGAGGTAGGGGATCAAATCATGTAGGAATGGTAGTTGCAAGAGGAAGACCAAGAAATGGCATGTCATAAAATCCCCCGTAGATGTAATGTGTAGACAAATCACTACTTTTGTCCATATAGTGTCTAATATCCAGCTGATATGTAAAAACCGGCGGTAATCATTACATAATATGTTGATCTAAACTTTGTATATCAAACCGTATTTTTTTTTAATCATTTTGGAAAAGCTCTTTGTTTAAATGGGTTGCTGTTTTGTCGCCATCCTGTGGTAAGATTGAGAACTAGCATTTTTTTTCTCCATTGTAGGCTTGATGATCCATTATATATTCTTATAATTAAATCCATAAATAAAAATAACTAAAAAAATTAAAAGATTTGAAGTATTTATATTACTAATTAGAGTTTTCATCGTGACCTCATAAAAAAAATGTCTTTTCAATTAAAATTATTATCTGATTAGATATTGACAAAAAACTTCAAATTCTCCAAGTAACAACTAAAATAAATATAAGAAAATTAAGTAATTGATGAAATTTGCTATATTTGCATCAAATAAGTGTGTTATTTACTGGAATTATGTGTTTAAGAGTAAATATAAACCTTAAAGTAGACATGTATACAGTAATGACAAACATTGGGACACCTACACACATCCCATTCTTAATTGGCTCCAGCTTTGCAATCATAACAGCTTCTAATTTTCTGGAACAGCTAAAGATGACTAAAGTTTTCTTGTCTCTGGGATTTTTCCACTAAGCTGGAAGTTTATGATTGTCCATATTCTGTGTGTGTAGAAACACCAAAATTAAATGATTAGCGACAGTGTCCCAAAATGTTTATCACCAGCTGCTTTATTAACTAATAATTTTTGTTTTTTGCACTCATTGTTTGCATTATTAGTTTTGCGAATCATTTGTACATAAGTAAATGTAAAGTTTTTTTTTTTTCAATTACAGACAAGTCTATCTGTTTTCCTACATACTTTGGTAGTTTCTGCAACTTCTACCCTTTGCTCTGATTACTGCTTTGCACACTGTTGGCATTCTAATTAATTATACTAAACCCCTATAGAAACCATTTCAGGTGACTACCTCTTGAAGCTCATTGAGAGAATGCCAAGATTGTGCAAAGCAGTAGAATATAAAACTTGTTTTAAGTTACTTCACCTTTTTTTTGGTATGTATTGAATGAGAAGGTGTGTCCAAGCTTTTGGCCTAAAAACATATATGGTTCAAATAAATTGATTTCAAAGAAATTATTATAAGGGTGCGAATAATTGTGAAAGAGGTCATTTAATGGGAAATGTTTCTTTTCTTTTTTTACTGAAGGTAAAAAAATGTTTTCAAAATTGTTTCAGAGTGAGATTGTTTCTGCAATAATTAATAAATTATTAATCATGGTGGGTGTGTGTGTGTGTGTGTGTGTGTGTGTGTGTGTGTGTCTGTGTGTGTGTGTGTGTGTGTGTGTGTATACATATACAGCACACACCATGATTGCTGAATGTACTGCTGCTCGGACGAATAGTGGACGCTTACATCAGCAGTCTCCACTCGCCGCATTGGCTCTCTCTCGAGATTCAAAATAGCTTTATTGGCATGACTGTATGCGCAACAATATTGCCAAAGCATTACAGAAATAATAAAAAATATAAAAAGCAACACAATAAATTACAAGAATGGTGAATAACATTGAGAAAAATAAGAATACAAATTATGATAATAAAATATGTTTTAACATTATAGAATTAATGGACATTTTGCCAATTTACAAAAAATATTGTATACACAAGAGTATGTACATGTTTTTATATATACATACATTTGGGCTAAAATGTATTTAGTCAGCCATTAATTTGCAAGTTTTCCTATACTTAGAAAGAGGAGAGAGATCTGTCATTTTCATCATGGGTACATTTCAACTACGAGAGGCAAAATCGTAAAACAAAAATTCAAGAAATCACATTGTAGGATTTTCTAAGAATTTATTTGTAAGTTAAGGTGAAAAATTAATTTTTAGTCACCCACAAACAAGCAAGATTTCTGGCATTCACAGACCAGTAACTTCTTCTTTTAAATGATCTTCTATTCTTCACTCTTTACCCGTATTCGCATGTTTGACCTCGTTATCTGTATAAAAAACACCTGTCCACAGCCTCAGACAGAACATTGTAGACCAGCACCAAGCTGGGAAGAGTGACTCTTCAATCGACAAGCAGCTTGGTTTGAATAAATCAACTTTGGGAGCAATTGTATGAAAATGGAAGACATACAAACCATTAATAATCTTCCTCAATCCGAAGAACACCATACCTACTTTAAAGCACGGGGGGTGGAAACATTATGCTTTGGGGCTGCTGTTGTGTAGTAGAACAAATGATCTGTTTTAAGGGAAGAATGAATGGGGCCATGTATTGTGAGATTTTAAGCCAAAACCTCCTTCTATCAGTAAGAGCATTGAAGATGGAACATGGCTGGGTCTCTCAGCATGACAGTGATCCTAAACACACTTCTCAGGCAACGAAGGAGTAGCTCTGTAAAAAAACCTTAAGGATCTGGAGTGACCTAGCCAGTCTCCAAACCTCAACCCAATAGAAGATTTGTGAAGGGAGTTAAAAGTTCATGTTGCCCAGCGACAACTCCAAAAATCATTGCTCTAAATGAGAGCTGCATGGAGGAATGGCTCAAAATAGCAGCTACAGTGTGTGCAAACCTGGTGAAGATGTGCAGGAAATGTTTGACCTCTGTCATTGCCAACAAAGTTTATGTTACAAAGTATTGAGTTGAACTTTTGTTATTGACAAAATACTTATTTTCCACCAGAATATACAAATAAATTATTTAAAAGTCCTTCCATGTGATTTCCTGGAGTTTTTTTTCATTTTGTTCTATGATGTTCTACGATGTCTTTTTTAAACGATGGGGTCAAAATGGTGTTTTATGTGGTGTTGAAGGTGAACTTATTTTTAAATTTTTAATGGCCCAGTCTGAATCTTAAATCTTTTTTATATGAAGTATTACTATTGTCTTTATTAATTTATATTACTTCAGGGCATTATAAGTAATTTTTTCTGTCTCTTAAAAAAAAGGCAGATGTCTTTGGAAAAATAAAACTGGATGTGTATAGGAAAAACAGATGGACAGAAAACAGAAAATAGACCAGGCCAAGAAGCTTAACCTCTGTTTATAGCTCTAGTGTGTGTGTGTGTGTGTGTGTGTGTGTATGAGTGTTTATAAGTGTGTGTATGGTGGTGTGGATCAGTGTGTGTGT
>JAOUQT010076287.1:0-10149 GCA_025769995.1 Xyliphius kryptos
CCCCCCAACCCTAGTAGAAGATAATGAATAAATCAATGACCCTCACTCAAATTAAAAGCATGACAAATATATTTTGACACCATGAGGTTGTAGAGCAGTGTAAAGTTGTCTTGTACAGTTTATCAGTAGCTTATTTTAAGGGTTTGTAGACACACACAAATGCTCACACACAGAATATATATATATATTAAATACTGTTTTAATAAATACTGTGGTTCCATAAAAAAAAACATTTTAAAATAATCAAATAAAAACATTGCTTTTAACTTGGACAATGCCGTTTGTGGTTTATTATAACATGAGCTCTTTACATTTGTTATATACATTTAAAAGATTTACATTTTAATTTATTTTTTTGGGTCTCAACTATGATACTAGACTAGACTAGTGATGATAAAACTTCAATCAGTAGCACTATAATGATGCAACAGGCAGACAAATCTGAAACCAACAAGCTTTGAGAGCTGGCGGGAGAAAGAGCAGGTCTGTCTGTAGTCTATGCAAACGACCAGACCACCCATGTAAAGCCATTCAATTCAACCTCTTTCACTACATGGCAGCATCGGGAGCAGAGAATATGAGGTGAAGGATAATTCAGGAAGAATATCACACAACAACAAAGTGCTTTAAATCTGGGCAGAGAAGTAGCAACCAGAGCTGGCTGCACTGTGCTATTGGTCTTAGGTGAACCAATAGCAGGATGGAGCTGTAAAGCTCCAATCAGAATTAGAAGGTTTGGAACAAAGGAATGCTGCCCTGCATTTGATTAAACCAGCATGAGGAGCCTGAGTAAAAAAAAAAAGTGTCACCGGGTACATATTCAATTCACACAACACATTTTCACAAGTAACAGTAAAGTCTTTGTGGGCAAATGACATAATTTGGGGATTAAGTACAAGCTTTCAGATGCTAACAGACATCCTATAGGATAAACAAGCATAGCATGTTCAATCAGTATAGTCAATGCTCTTCCTGCATGAAGTCAGTGCAAATCCTTTCCTAAAGTCCTTTATATGTTTGTTATAAGTTTATAAGTTATATTCAAAAATCTGCTAACAGACTAATATAGTGGAATTATCACAGATATGACTGGAGAAATTCTTTAGGCTTCGAAGGTAAAAAAAGAAGGCATGACAGAGTGTCAGTCATCTTGGAGAGACATCGAGATGGAGAGTGGGGGAGAGCCTTATGTTCGCAGACTGGTGATTAGTGTGACATATTTAGCACATGGTGATGAGTGGGCATGCACTTTTAATTGGCACGTTCAGTTTTGCATGCTATTAAATGTGTAAAAATGGCATGATGGCAGTTATGGCCGGGTCTTTTTCTCGTAGATAACTTACTAGAATATTACAATGGCAAGCTGATGTGAGGAGAGGGCTTGGTTATAATTCTCTGCATATGTTTTTTGCTCGGTTAGAGCTGAATCTAGCATATTCATTCAAACCCATCTGCATTTATATTTAATCTATTTGAACGAGGAGCTCTGCTCCTCCAAAAGCGAACAATAGAGCAGGAGTGGAGCCCTGCCATGTGATTAAGGTGCTGTGTAGGTGTATTCTTTAGGAAGGGCTCCTCAGGGAGTGCTGACAGTAATGGCAGAGCCTTTTCAGACCCCCCTCAGCGGTAGGAGTGTCAGGCTTGCACCTTATACTCCCCTAGAACCAGCCACATCTGTCAAAAGAACCTGTCAGACCTCTCTAATTGCTAGTCCTATTACTGCCTAATGTGTATGATTACAGTCAGCTTCTGGACAAAATGAACCCAGGGTACGTTGCACTATTTTACTTCATCTATTTTGACAATTTAAAAGTGCAAGTTAACTACTAAACCAAGCATCATGTCTTTTGCACCAGAGTTTAGCTAATCCGTCAATGTTACAGTCCACATTGCCAAAAGTATATAGACACTTTGATTTTACACATTACTTTTATTTCTTTGAGTGGCTGCATTAAAATAAATACATGAAAATGTATTATTATTATTATTATTATTATTATTATTATTATTATTATTATTATTATTATTATTAACGTTACCAATGAATGGTTTGGCATGGGAACCCCCTTTCAACCATAGTAGGCAAGGAAAATTTATTTATAGCTATTTAAAGTGCTTTACAGACTAATAAAAAAATAGTAAACTCTATTAAAAGAATTAAAATTATTATTGAAGAGAAAGAAAAATCTAAATAAAAAAAGAAAAGATACATGTAAAAGAAAACATGTAAAAGAAAAGATAAGTCAAATAATAAAAACAATAACAGATAAAGTAGCGGATTAAGTGGAAAATAAAGAGATGAGCTTATAATTACACCCAGGAAAGGGTGCCATGGGTACACACTCACACACTACGTAGGGGAATTTAGATAAGGCCAATTTAGAGCAGCCAATTTACCTTAGAGCCATGTTTTTGGGCGATGGGAGGAAAGCAGAGAACCTGTAAAAACATGGTGAGCACATGGAAACTCGAGATTCAAACTTGGGTCCTCAGCACTGAGAGGTGAACATGCTAATAATAATAATAATAATAATAATAATAATAATAAGCTACAGCATGGACATTTTAAACAATACTACACTTTCTACTACATCAGGTTCCAACATTAGTGCATCTGTACAAAGACCCATAAAGACCCATGTTCCCATGTTGATGGTTTAAAATGGAATGTCCACTTGATGCATGTCCAATCTTGCATTGGTATAAAGGTTGGATATCCACATACATATGCATTGTATTTGTATTGTATTAACCAAAGTACATGCTGTAATAGTCAAAGAGTGTCGTTCATTTCTGAGAATTGAGAAGCATGTTTAAAACAACAGTCTTGTTTCATTTTATTTATGTTGGATTTTTCTTTAAGGAACTGCCCCACTTTCATATGTCACTGAGGGAAAATACATTTATCATATAAAACAAAACCTCAGTCCTCTGTAGTATTTAGTGTTTTTATATTTAATGCTGGGGTATAACATTTTACACACAGTGTTCCCAGGCTTGTCTAAAATTCCCTACCAACATGATCAAAGATTATTTCATCAAAACCAAAATAGACTCCAACCGCAAACCACTTCCAGCTTTCCAGCTAGTTTTCCCAATTGACCACACCAATTTGATTATTTACTCACTGATTTCCTCCTCACTACAATGTTAACGCATGCAATATGTTAAAGGGAAGTGTGTCAACATGATAACAATGAGAACACCAGTGAAATTCCAATTGTTTCTTTACAGTGAGGGAATTTCCTTCATCAAACAGAAGGCTACATGTATCAGAGTTTCAATCTTTCCTCCAAGCTACCCACCATGCATCATCACCTACAATCTTATACATACAGTCCTCTGAAGTTACCACTGTGGGTCCTTGAGCAAGGCCCTTAACCCTCATTGCTCCAGGGATTCTGTATCAACCCTGTGTTGTGATCCCAACCATTGAGTTGGGATACCTGTAAGTCGCTTTGGATAAAAGCGTCAGCAAAATGACCAAATATTAAATATTATTGTTCACCTTACTGCTGTTTTACACATGTCTCACTTCTGTCTCCTAACCATTTCACTCAAGTCTCACTCCTGTCTCTTTATGTTTAACAACACAAGTAATAGAACGAATGCACGAGTGCTCTTGACTTTTTGTTTCCTTGATCTTATTATATTTATTATTATAATCAGTCATGTATGATCCACTTTTAGAGAACATGCCAAAGTCCTTAGTGTGTGTTGAGTGTGTGTGAAAGTAAAGTTTTTGACCATTGCTCATTAAAATCAGAAAATCACATGAACAATGTGTACATTGTGCAGGTAATAATTTAAATATCAGAGGAGCAGAACTGCGGTTCTAGACCTGTGAATGTTCTTTAAACTCTGTAAATTAAAGCTTCTAATTTGGACCTGTTTTATTCTAAATGTCCAGAGAGCCAGCCTATGACGGAGTCACGGTTCCACCAGGATCTGGACAAAACTGAGACCAAGCATTCTAAACATAGTACTCTGTTCCTCTCCGAGTCTCACAGCCAAGGAGGGGTGGGAGAAAACTTGGAGGAGGAGGGGGAGCAGCAGTATGGGGTTCGGAGCAGACAGAGAGGACAAGCATCCAGCGAGGAGCAATCTCACTCTCCCCGCATAGGCATCAAAAACTACCTGTCTCGATTTGATGATGCAATGAAGCTGCGCAGCCAACTAGCGCATGAGAAGGCGAATCAGGACAACAGGGAGGAGAAGGAGGAGGTTGACTCCTTTCGGCTGTTCAGGCTGTTGGGCAGCATGGTGTTAGCAGTGTGTGTGCGTCTCTTTGTTTGTCACTACTTGGTAAGTTTAGGATGAATATCTGTTATATAAACGATTTAGAATAAAAAAAACTGCACAGTATCACATGATTAATTTAGTTTCATTCCTTCTGTTTCAGTCGATATTTGCACCGTTTCTCACTCTGGAACTCGCCTACCTCGGTTTATACAAATACTTCCCAAAGGTGTTTATCTCTCAATTTTTTCAATTCAATTTAAAAGCTTTATTGTCATGACAAAAGTAACATTTGTTTGACATGTTCTACATCTCGGCTTAATAATAAAACATATTTTTCTATTTACAGGTTTTAACATTTTGGGCAAAATGAAAACTATTTAAGAATAAATTTAACATGAATTTATTTTTGAATAAATTGTGGGAAATGTATTTATTTTAAGTTGTATGGACCTAATCTTCAGAACATTAAAAATCTCATATTTTTGTCCTAATACACAAAACAAGAAAGTAAAATGTACGGATGTTTTCAAATACCTGTATACTGCATGCATGTTTATATAAGGTATGTATGTGTGTGTGTGTGTAGGTGGAGAGGAAGATGAAGACTACTGTGTTATCAGCGGCACTCCTGCTCTCAGGAATCCCTGCTGAGGTGATCAATCGCTCAGCTGAAACCTATCGAAACATGGGAGATGTCTTCTCGGATCTCTGTGTTTATTTCTTCACCTTTATTTCTTGTCATGAGCTCCTCCTCTTTTTCTCCTCTGGATCTGAGTGATCATCTGTCTCTCACACACACACATACATATACACACATGTCCACTTCTTGCTATGTGTAAATTATGCCTAATTCACCCAAACCCATTACTGTCTTTGATTAGGTCCTGAATGTACTTTACCCAAAATACACCAGTGTAAAATGATAATGTTCCAAAACCTGCTGTGTTTAATGGTTTTAATTTTACGTTTAATACTGAAACTGTAATGATCTTGGTTATGTGGTCCTGACGTGGGGGGAAGGAGGGGGTCAGCTTTTTTTGTGTGTGTTTGTGTATGACCTGTTTCCTGTGGTGTTCACTGTGTGTAGAATTATTTTATTGTTATTTGTACTTTGTTAATTTGATGTTATTTTTTATTATTATTTAATGTGATATTTGCTTTGTTGAAACAGGTGATCAATAAACTTATTAATTCTATTGAGATCATATATGTGTAATAATCATTTTATATTTGGCTTGATGTCATAATACACAGTGTCTAAAACTCTTGAAAGCTTTTGGAATACTAATACAAGCAAAAAAAAAAGTACAGATTTTTTTTTTACATCATTGAGGAATTTATAGCGCTGTGAACACGAACAGTTCTCTGATTTAGATCTTTAAGCTTTAGTGGTAGTGTGTTTGGATCTGTTCCTACTGCTCTACTGTATTTTAACTGTGGTGGACCTGAGAAGGATCAAGGCACTGGCGAGTCCTGTGTCTATCGAAGGAGTCAGTGTGGAGGGGGGGACCACTGGGGGGGGGGACTACAAATATCTGGGGATGTATATCAACAATTAGTTCAAGTAATTTATTTATATAGCGCTTTTACAACTGTTGTCACAGAGAAACTTTACAGAATTCAAAACCTAAACCCCCAAAGAGCAAGCCAAGCAACAGTGGCAAGGAATAAAAACTCCTGTTGTGATGTTATTTTTTTGTCGCCGTCAGTCCAACAGAAGTCCAGAAACACAGAGCTAAATAAAGCACCGTAATTATGTAATAAATATAGTGTGATTGACACATGGTGCAGCATGTGACTGACATAACTTACTAGAGAAGCAGAAGTAAAAGGGGCAGAATCTGCAGACGAAGTCGAGCGGGCCCCCTGGAATAGCATAATTTCAGCGCCACGCCCTCTACCTCTACTAATAATGAACAGGGTGAAGAGGTAAAATGCCAACAGAGACACCAGCCCAACACAGCCATATCTGAGATCTACACCTTTATCTACAAAAAATTTTTTTGGAATGCAAATGTAAACAAATGTGTTTTTAATCTACTTTTAAATATTAATAGTGATTCAGAATCAATAACAGTAAGTGGAAGGCTATTCCAAAGTTGAGGAGCCTTGTGGGAGAACAATCTTCCACTAGCAGTAACTTTATTAATTCTAGAAACTAAAAGTAAATCAGCACCTTGAGAGTGGAGTTCACATGATGGTTTATATGGTATAACTAAATGAGTTCATTCAGATACTGTGGAAATTATTATATGTTATCAATAACATTTTGTAATCAATGTGAAATTTAACTGGTAACCAGTGCAGGTTTAATAACAAAGGGCTGATATGATCAAACTTTCTACTCCTAGTTAAAACACTAGCTGTAGGATTTTGAAAAAGTTGTAGTTTATGTAATGATTTTTTAGGACATTGTTAGAAGTGAATTACATTAATCTAACCTTGAGGTTATAAAATCGTGAATTAAGTTTCTATGCATCTTGGAAGAAGATCCAAATTAATAATATCACCTAGATTATTTACAAATGAACTGGGTCTGATTAAGGAGTCATTGAGGTTTAACACGGTAGTAGAGGCTTTGTTTATTTTGTCCTTAGGACCAACTAGAAGTACCTCATCAAAATTTAAAAGTAGTTCTTTGACATCTACAATTAATTTCTTTAATGCAGTTCTCAAGCTTACTGATTCACTGAACATCATTAGGTTTAGCCGAAATGTACAACTGTGTATCATCTGCGTAAGAGTGGAAGCTAATTCAATGCTTAAGAATAATTTATCCCAGTGGGAGCATATAAAAGGCAAATATGGGTGGTTCCAGAAATGGCCCTTGTGGAACCCCATAGTTTACTTTTGCAAGGTCAAAACATTGATTGTTCAAAAGCTTAACTAAGATCTAATAAGACAAAGAAAGATACCTGGTTATTATCAGAGGACAATAGTAAATCATTAAATGAACTGGACTGGGCTAAAAACACTGAAACACTCTACAGAGGCCCAAAATTGTCCCTATTTTTTGTAGGTCCCGAAGGACTTTTAACGTCTGTAGGACAATGCTCAGGATGTGCTATGCCCAGCGATGGATTGGCGCCCTGTCCTGGGTGTATCTGCCCAGCGCCCGAGACGTTCTTCCCTGGATGTGCATGGGAGCACAACCCCCCCCCCTTCCGACCCTAGTAGAGGATTAAGAAAATAAATGAATGAATTAATTGATAAAATAGTTAATTCGTGTGACATAATCAATTTGCATAATAGCAACTAAAGAGGGAAAACTGTTATATTAATAGGTAGTACAGTAAATTACATGAGGAAGTTTAAATACTTTAATTGAGAAATGAAGCATCAATGCCATTTGGTTTTTCTTTTTCTGTCTCTGGTTGTTTTGCAGAAATGAAATCAATCAAGGAAATGTGGTTGCAGTGATGATTTTGAAAAATTCAATATTATTTGGTAAATCTTGTTTGCTGCACTCATTTCATGAGTGGAATAAGCCTTAATAGCCATACACAATTAAATGAGTAATATTTTAGTGAAACAAGATTTAAAAACTTTGATCATTGAATAAATAAAACAGTATTTGAAATAATGCTGCAAATTTAAACAATGCAATATTTGAGTAGAATGAAAGCCTTTAAAACTATAACTAATAAAGCATTTTTCCGGCGAAAAAGCCATTAGTACTATTAAGTTATTAAATAAAATAATCGTATTTGGAATGAACAAGAAACTGCACTCCTGCGGTCTCCCGTGTGACAAAATAAGGGTCCTAGAGTTGCTACTAAGCCTGTTAAAGCTAAACGTGTTAAAATAAAGGAACAGTATCTTATATTGTATAAGTATTTAAATTCCCCAGAAGCGCGATCTTGAAACTGCTTCTGCCAAAAGCGCCTATTACATGACAAAATACGAATGTAACTGCAGCCTCCGGTACTCTAGAGGGCAGTGTCACAAAAAGAAGGTCCTAGCGCTCCAGAATTGCTGCCTCCGGAGCTGCAACTCTGTGGTACTGAGCGGCCTGGACTAACTGCTGCGGCCGTGGAGCCGGACTTCTTTGTATGACAGTGTTAGAGGCGGGCGGCAGCGTTTCTTTTGATCTTTCTGTAACATTTCAGCAGTTTTAACGTTCTCCAGTAGATGGCAGTGAGGGGTCGTGTGATCGATTGATTTAGCGGAAACAGTAGAAGAAGAAGCCAGAATAAACGCAGCAGTACAGTATGGGTCGGGAGTCTCGGTAAGAAAAAAACATGTTTAACTTTACAATTTTTTTCTTGCCTTTTCTAATGATGGTTAACACGGTTATGTGACATCATTATCGTTGTATCTGATTAGTTAAAGCGGTTGTAAGAATTATGGGCTAAGCTTGTGTCGTGCTAACGGTGCTAGGCGCGAGCTAACGGCTAATTGTTTTTTATTTAGGAAACTTTATTTAAACAGGATGTCCGTTTAAGATTCTAAATTCTTAAATTCTAGACTTATAAAGATTCTAAGAAGCAGCCAAAGCTCAGAACAACAACATGCAACCAGGGTTAGGCATCCAACATTAAATTACAATATCAATAATAACGTCGAATAATATACAAACAGCTGAATAATAACATTAATGTAGATAATAATATTAGTAAAAATATTAATATTCAATAACATCCAAACGTGAATTACAGTAATAACGTTAATAATATAAATAATAACATTAATAACATCTAACTACTTGCAAACAGCTGATTTATAACATCAATATCAATAATAACATCCAAACAACTGAAATATATAATCAATAATATCAATAATAACATTATTATAATATCCAATAACATCCAAATAGCTGAATTACAACATTAATAACATTAATAATAACGTCAATAATAATATCTATATCAATAATAACATCCAAATGGCTGAATTTTCACATTAATAATAGCAATGATATAAATAATTACTAATAATATCAATAAAAAATAACATTAATATTAACATCCAATAACATCAAACAGCTGAATTGTAACATTAATAATAGCCTTAAAAACATCAATAATAATAATATCAATAACATTAAAATTGACATTAAAAACAATAATAAATAAACATGTATGTTCATTACAGTTTTAATTAAGAATTAATGTTAAAAGTTCTTTTTTAGTTAAAAGTAGGTAAATATAATCATACGTTTTATATGTAAAATTATTTATTTGTAATAAAGTACAGAAATACTTAGTCACTGAATACCGTATGTTGTGATTGTGTCTGAATTAAACCTAAAATTTCATGACTTTCATTTCACGTACAAATTAAATTTTTGCATTACATTTTCAAATCAGTCTGAAACCAGGAGACATTCTGAAGCAGTAGGTCCTGATGGAGTGCTTTCACCCAGAAATAAGATGTAGTTTCTAAATAGCAGCTTAAATATTGATTACTAAATTGATGCACTAATGTGATAATCTCATCACATTGTTGTTAACCATCAGTCATTACAGAAAGCGGTCTTCATCACGTGGTCGCTCAGTTAGCCGCTCTAAAAGCCGCTCTCCAGATTCAAAACGTTCTAAAAAGGATGATCGAGCTCGTGATCGCAGCAGGAGAGAACGTTCACGGAGCAGAGAGAGACGGAGATCTCGTTCCAGAGAGCGCAAGAGACAGAGGTACTTAATGATTATTAAACAGCATACTGAAAATTTTTTAATATTCTTGTGCTCATTCTGTGCGTTTTTGTTTGTGTGTGTGCACGTGTGTGCATGGTTACAGACGGTCTAGAAGTCGCGAGCGCAAACGTTCCAGAAGTCGTGAACGTAAAAGATCTCTGAGTCGGAGTAAAGGACGAAGGTTTTACATCACCACATACACTGGAGATCAAAATTAGAGAACAACACACAATTTCCTAAATGTCAAGGTCACTATGTAGTCCTATGTGAA
>JAOUQT010076295.1:0-10149 GCA_025769995.1 Xyliphius kryptos
CTTGCTCAAGGACCCACATCGGTAACTTTAGTGGACCTGAGATTTGAACCCCCAACCTTGTGATTGATAGTCCAACAACCTAACCACTGAGCTACCACTCCCTACAGTAAAAGTAATGGTAGTTTCAATAGTAGTGGTTAAATTGTTACACACCCAAAATCTTTTCAAATTCAAATACTAAAAGATATTTTACAAGTAACTGTTTTCCTTTATTCATTTAAGGCAGTCTCAAATTCATTTAATTAGAGAGTGGAGGTTAATTCTCAAACATAAGTAGCAATTTAGGGGTGAGAATGGCAGCTATTATTCCACCTATTAACATTTCCCCCATTGAGTGGAGTGGCTTAGTTTGGTATCTACTAAATCAGTGACTTATGTTAAAAATACTTTTTTTATAAAACTGTCTAGTTGTACATTATTTAAAATGGTCACTGTACTGTATACACAACTTTTTAATCCCAAAAGCTGTCCTTGTTATAATTAAGTTATAATTGTGCTTAAACCAGATATGGCCCAAGTTATTGGCTTGTTATTGAATAACTTATTCTTGATCATGAATAAAAAATTCCTTGCACTCTGCTGGAGCCAGTTTTAAAAATAGATCTGAGCTAGAGAGCAAAGCGCGAGGTTCCTCAGTATGTAAATGTGAAGGCTAAGGGAGATAAGCTGCTCCATGGACTTCAACATCAATCAAACAGAACCCAATGCGGCTGCCTTGCCTTACAACTCTGCCCTGCCATTTTCATACCTTTTCCCACCATAGAATTTCTGTCCTGTGTTTGATGATTGTTCTACCTTCACTCAATCTCTCCACATGCTTTGGATCAGTGTGGGTCATTATTTTTTACCTCACAAAAAAACAACTTGCTCATGAACTATTCAACAGTCTGTTGTTTAAGGTGAGTGTTCAGTCACAATAGGTTAATAGTTCATTGTTTAATTGTTCATTGTTTAGTGTGTTTTTTCTGCATAAAACCACCAAGTAAAACTCTTATTGGTGATTAGATTCACATCTTTATTATTAAGGGAATACCATCTCTATTGCAGCACATATTCAAGTTATCAGATGCAGAGAGCTGCAGTTGATTAGGACAGTTGAGGCAGCAAGCAAGTTGTATTCAAGTTCATTAATTTTATGTACTATCCCACTGGACCCCATTAGTCTGCACTTGGCTTTACCTCACAACGGCAGTATGCTGTTACTGAGGGAAAAGAGAGCAGAACAGAACTAAAAAAGGAGGTATGAAATGGTGAAAAGAGTGCCACATTTTATATAAAACACGTATTTGGTATGGATACAAACCATGTTGGCCACTAAGTCATAATAACTGTAGACACATTTATAGCCAGTCTATTTTCAGATCACATAAATCAGATTCTTGGGGTTAGTTTTGTTGGGATAATTATATGTGATGCTTAATCACCCAGAGAAATCAACTAATCAACTTGGCATGGGAAATGTAAATATTTGGCATTATTCTTCCAAAAAATCCACTAGAGCATTAAGGATGTTGCCTGCTTCTGTTTCCACTTAAAGTGATAGATTGTTTATGGGTACTTTAATTCAGAAAAGATATTCAACCAGTGAAAATTCACATCCACATGACACATTTTGTAATGTAGCAACTGCCTATGAGTTTATAAGGAAACATATCTTTAAAAAAAAAGATTGGGTATCATTAGAATTTCAGTGCTCCTACCTCCACTGCCAGATTCGGGTTGATTCCCAGGCAGAGAGGACAAGTCCCTTTGTCCTTTGTGTGTGGGGAAGGCTCAGTGGAGCAGCAATTAAAGCTTCTTGCCTTACAGCAAGAAGGTCCTAGATTTAATTCCCAGGTGGAGTGAACAAAGTTCGTTTTCGTGGCTTCTGCATGTCCTCCTCATGCCTGCATGTGTATCCTCAGGGGCCTTCCACATTCTATTTTATGCTTATAGGTTTTTTGAGGCAATACATTGCCTGCTTTGACTGTATTGCTTACGTATATATAAAAATACATGAATGCGGTCTAGTTGTTTAATATTTAAATACATATAAGCTGTTTAATTTTGAGTGGGGAGTTTGCATGTTCTTCCATTGTCTGTCTGGGTTTCTTCTTGGACCTCTGGTTTCCTTTCATATTATAAACACATGCTAGTAGGTGAACTGGTGATTTACAGTTGCCCCGGATTTGAATGTCGTCCTACCTTGTCAGGGGCCGTCAATCTGTCCGAGCCTTCAACCAGCACCCTTACTGATGATTATCCAGAAAAAAAGATTTAAAATGCATCAATTGTTTACTAAGAAAGAAAAGGGTAATTTACTAATTAAAGTTTTCATCATGTCTTCTTTATAAAAGGTCACTGGGTGTAGCTCACTGTTTGGTAAGCCATTTCTGGTTTCCCCAGAGTGCTGCTCAGACAGGCCTGCCCTTAATTATAGGATCCCTGGAATAAAATAAAAATTAAGATGGGATTACCATGGCAATTATTCCTATATATATATTACACATTTCTGTGACCGTCTATCTAGAGAACGAATTGAGAACACTTGCGCATTAAGGCCTTTACACAACTTCTGGGTATTTGTGAAATAATCTTTCTCTTTGGTGGTAAGATTAGATATGGAGTCCAGATTTAAACAACTTTGCTGTTTTTGTATGCAGTTTTATTTTTAGTGACCGTTAAACCCAAAGTCTAATCCATCAAAGTCTAAACCGATGATATAGCCAAGCATCCCAACTGGGTGATTTAATACATTCCAGTCATAAGGGAATATCATTACAATATACATTCCATATACAGTGTGCATATTCAAGTGTTATTGTACTTTATGCCTGAGGTGAAATTTGTCTACAGATTTGTACCTATGACCAAAGAAAAGTGAATGTAACTGCAATTAAGCGGTTGTTGTTAGATTATGATTTTCCACACGATTGAACCTTTTTGGTTGTCTTGCACATTTATTGAATGACCTCACAAGTAAAAAGAAACATTTCTCTTGTGCTCATATCCTTGTTTAATGGAGCTAGCTGCTGTGCAGCTCTTCCAGTAGCAGGTCTGTAAATTTCTGTTTGAAAGCCTGTTTTGCTTCTGGTCAAGCTCTCAGTTTCCGGTTGTCTGGCAAAGAAGTTGGACTACAGGAGAATGTGGTGCGTAACTCAACACAGAATACACAAACAAGCCAAACAAGAACATTTAAGTGCGGTCTGTGAGTGCCTTAAGTCACATCCTCTTGAGCCAAGTGTATATCACTGTGGTCAATTATCTTCCACACTAGTTTGTGTTGTTTTACTTTGGTTTTTTTACACGACTTCAGCCATGTTTCCCCAGAGGAATAGACATGCTTACTAGTCTGCTCACCTGGCACTCTTTAGAATAGGAGGTACCAAAATATTGACTAATTTCTCCACCCATTTGAATTGGCAAAAAGGGTTGGCTCTTTATCTTCACTTCTGTGTGTGAGCATGTTCTGTGCAACAGAGCGAGAAGGTGTCAGGATGCCTGTGACTGATGGGTGTAGAGCGTCTATAATGGAGTCTGGGGAGTAGGTGTGCATTTCTCCGTTTTGGCATATGTTTGTCCAGACATGCAGAAGTCTGAAGTTTTCTTCAATTTAATATCACCTTTAGGTTATATCCCCCGCACATTTTAATAATGCTTTGGACAGTTTGTAATCCGATCTTAGTAGATTCAGCATCTAATTACTTAAACACAGAGGAATTTGTTCTTTCTATTTAACCCATCCATGCAGTGAAACATACGTACATGCTAATGAAAAGAGCACACGTGATTGGAGCGGTGGGCATACGTTGCCTGGGGAACAACTGAGTTTAAGGGTGTTGTACAAGGGCACTTCAGACTTGGTGTACTGTAGGTTGCTGTATTATCTGTAGGTGAATGGAACATCACTTGGCCACCACCCAGCCAAACGCTTTAGCATAAACAATAGAAGTGCATCACACTGCCACAGTTTCTATTCAGTCATCCTGAAAGACTGTATTACTGTAGGAGGACATGTTAATGCTTGTTTGATGTGTCTTAGGTTTTGCAAGGTTTCTTCTTAATGTTGGAGAGTTTTGTTTAATTTTTGCCATTGTCACATTGGTATGTTTTATTAAGATTTAGTGATTGAATTTCTTTTAAATTACTTTAAAACAATTCTCTACTCTAAAAACAAATAATCTGTATTTATTATTGAATTAATAATTTGACTAATTTCTTTGAACTATTTCCAAAAACCTTTTGCAGTATGACAACACTCACTATTTTAATGGAAGTGGACACAACCATATTTGAATAATGTTAACACAAATGCTCTTTGTCTTTATCAACAATGTTTTTTAACTATGTTAATTAAAAAGCTAAAAAAATGTCAGGACCCAAAATCTCAGCTGTCTTGATTATTTCCCAAAATGCATCCTGGTGCCATCCCATTCAAAGGGGATGCCCTTTGATCTAGCGTGGGTTTATAGGTATTGGTATGTAGACATATAAGATGCCTTGTCAATTCCAATCTAGGACATAGAGGAATATTAAAGTTGCCCAATCCAAAACCTGAACTTATTTATAAAATCTACTCATTAAAAAGTGTAAAGTTTTTAAGATTTAAAATACCATACCATGTATCCCCAAAAATAACATAACAGATATGCTAATGACATAGTTAAGAATTTGTAATTTGAATTTGAGTAAAACTTTGAGAGACTATTGTCTTTTTACCTAAAACACCCAGCCTTCCACATGATGTGTAAGAGGTGATTTTTAGCAGTTTAAAGTGAAGTGATCTATTTGGTTACACACAGAAGAATTTTTCCTCCACATTTAACCCATCCGTGTTCTGAAAGACACACATATACAAACACTGAGTGAAGTGAGCACACGTGCCCTGAGCCTTGGGCAGCCCTGTTTACAGTACCCAGGGAGCCTGGGTTTAGTTCCTTGCTTAGAGGCACTTCAGTCGTAGAAATTAGTGAGACCGGAAAATGAAACTGGGGGCCTTTAGGTAGAAAGACTGGTTCTTTAAACATAAGCCCATGACTCCCCCATGTGAAAGTTTTTTAACCCCAAATACATGCATCTTGTATGCTGTTAGTGCTTTTAAAACATCCCCCCCATCGCTCAATATGCCACTTTATTAGGCACACTTTTTTGTTTTTTTCATGGATATGTTCATACGTTCCATCAGTCTTTACTATACATTATTTCAGTGTAAGACACCAGACACTCAACTTTGGAATGGAGAAAATCTGCTTGGGAATGAATGATATCTGATAGCAGGACAGGAAATGCAGGTTTCTCAGGAGTTTGTGGAAGCACCTTTAAGCAATACATTACTAAGAATTACCAATGGCTAAGAGACTCTAGTGGTAACGGGTCACTGTGAAATATAGTTAGGATTATTATAGATAAGATTATGAAAAGGTCTCTGTATCTGATCAGGTTTAATACTTGTATATAGGTTAACGTGTAAACTCAAGAAAAGTGTGGCACATTGCACATGCACATGTATATCGGGCCTAAACACAAACCATCAGCAATGTAATTTGTTTAAAATAAATAATATTTTCTGCCCAGCTCCATATGGACATAGTTGATGTGAACTAGTACATACAGTTTAAAATTAATTTATAGATCTTTCAATTGTATATACATGTTTATCTTCTATGGTTTCCTGTGTGTATACATAGTGTGGTGTATGAATGTAGGAGAGCAAGGAGCCAGGCCTGTTATTAATTAGAGTAGTAAAAATCTCTCTGTTGAAGAACAGTTTCCTCTCGAAACTGTTGGTGTGTGGGGCTAGAAAAGGGGACTTGAATTACACAGCAACTTTGGAAACAGGTCTTATATAGACTTCTTCTAAAGACACTGGCATCACTCGGCTCTAATTCACCACACTGGGTGCAAGCTGTTGTGCTGTCATGTCAAGTGGCTTGCTGTGGAATCCCATGCATCAGTTTGGTAATCCCCTATTCAACAGAGGGTCTATCCACCGTGGAAGACGTCCTAACAGTGTAAACATACTATATGGTCAGGTTAAACACAGCCGGCTGACTGCAGGCTCTTCAGGTAAAGCATTTTAAAAAAGTGAGGGATCATCAAAGGCTGCTTTTAAAGACCCTATGCACACACCTTCCGCTACTCCACACATAAAAATACACATCGAAAGTGCAGTTTAATTATACTATCAATGAGTTATCCCGAAAAAAGTAGCTGATTATGAGGTGTCAGGAATGAAAATGTTCCATAATTAGTTAAAATGTTACATTTCCAGAAGCTCTCAATTAATCCCTGATTAAGTGCTAAGGCTCAGTCTGCTGTAATGGCCTTAGTGTTTTTTTTGCTGACTCAGCACTCAAAAAGAGGGTATTAATGAATGAGGTAGCTGTTCTAGCAGGGAACGACTTTCTTCTGACGGTTGCTGTTAAGGTGGCAGGGATGTAGTGCACTGTAGCCAGGCTGGAATGCTGAGGAGATTGCCTCTCAGTTGGCCAGCTGGCTTCAATCCGTCAGTGGTTTACAGAGCTGCTTCAGTGCAGACCAGTGGTACGTTACCTTCCTCAACCTGGAAAAAAAACATGGCGTCCGGAGAAAGGGGGAGGTGGGGGGCTAAGCGATGAAAGAATGATTTATGTGGCACAAATATGCTGCTTGCATGATCGACTAGCAAATGAGCGGGAAGGCTGTCCTGGCTGTGCGGCCCAGAGCAGAGGGCAAGAGGCAGGGGATGTTTAACAGACCTATGTAAACTAACAGGGGTGGGGCCAGACATCTTGTGTTTATCACTGGAGAGTAAAAAAAACATGGCCGAGGAAACCCTGTGAGATCTCTGGTCTGTTTGAAAGTGACTTTCCGATGCAGGATTAATAAACATGGTGACCTCTCAGAGGGTGGGAACTACATACACACATGCTACCCTTTGGCGGGAGACATCCTTCTGTTTACCATCTGAGTGTGTGTGTGAACCATGTGTTCATGTGCACTAACTTTTGCCGTAGTTGTAGATTCTTTTAGCATGCGTGTCTCTTATGCCAGTGCAAAAGCAATGTTGGTCCATTGTTTCTGAATGATCCACCTCAAGTGCCTTTAGCTTGAAACAATGAACTGCCTGTTCTATAGAAATATGAGAATGAATGTTCATTCCTTTCCACCAAGACAGCTGGACAATCCGAGTTAAATCAGGGGTCTCAAGAAACAGCTGTGTGCAACCAATAGATACTGTATTTCTAATATTGAGTTATGTTTTACGTAAAAATGTGTTATGGCTATTGTTTTTTTTTTATGATCCATGTTAATACACGTGTACATAAGACAGCTTAGGCTTTATTCATTACATAATCTGCCCAGCACCCAAGACGTTCTTCCTTGGATGGGCATGGGGAACCCCACTGCGGCCCTAGTGGAGGTATAATGATAATGGATGGAGGGATGGATGGATGTATCCTGTTGAGAGTTTTATAATTGATTGTGTTATGTTTGTTCTGAAGCATAGTTAGTGCAGTTGGAGAGCTGTATAGACTTGGCACACCACCTGAGATGTTTTTTTAGCTTTATTTTTTCTGTTTGTTCAAATCAAGCTTGTGTTATTTTAATTTTTCCCTCTTGTGAAGTTTTCCCTTTTGTAGTTAAATAAGCTGCTCTGTTTTATTGTAATAAAATGTTTGTATGTAATAAACTGAACTTCTGGTTGTTTCTAAACTTGCAACTGCTTCTGAATTCTTTATCATGGGAAAAGTTGTAATTTACTGTAAAGTGATGATCAGGCCTCATAAAAATGTCCAGCTATTTCAATGGAACGTGATTCTGATACTGATCAGATAGTTGTAATTGTTTCTTTCTTTACAGCTATGGGACGGCTAGCTCTATGAATTCGAGGAAGTGTAGTCAGGGGCTGCATGTCAGGTTGGGCTTTTAGTCTGACAGGAAATCAATGGGCTCAGATACATAGTCTGCCCAATCCCTCCCTCCTTTGCCTCACCTTGTCAGGCTTTAGTCTTTTAAAAGAAAAGAAGACTTAGAGAAGCTGTGGGTTAGAGCCTGGTGTGTGTTTGTGTGTGAATGTAGGATTTTTGTGGAAAGATCAGAGGCATTTACATAACCTTAAGTAAAAAGTGCTGGGCGTGGTATCGATCTTTCTCGCAGTAGGACTTTTGAGTTTGAGGCACTGCACTTGGGATATTAGCACATTCAGACAAAAGGCCAAATCAAGAAGAGGACAGGATGAAAGGACTTTATGCTTTGAGCAAGACCGAGAACAGTGGTCACATTTACTCACCTCTATTCGTTCCTCTCTATAAAGTATTGATTAACAATGCTAATGCTAAAGTTTTTATGTATCGAGTCTCTTGTCCTCTACAATGTCAGAGCATGCCTGGCACCGATAGTGCGTGTATACTCATATGAGCAAAAGACTTCTGCTTACTTTGAGGAGGGGGGCAAGATATACTCTCCTGCTTGGAGACATGCCTGTGTTAATCAGTCCCTGAGGAGCTAGGTTGCTTAAGCCCCTCCGGCTGTACCGGGCTGTCAGACACACATGCGTGCTCTGTGTGTGAGAGTATTTGAGGGTGAGATTCTCTGAACATGTCCTTAGGCGGATCTTCCAAAAAATCCTAACAATAGAGTTTAGAACAAAAGCAGTAAGAGTAAGATGAAGAACGTGTCATAATCTGCAATAATCTTGCCATTCTACTACTGCTGTAGTGGTTTAGAGAAAAATGTGAACATTTCTGCTTTAATATTTGCTTAATTTAACTTAAAATGTGTTGATTATCCAAAGTTTATACACACTGCAGGACGTGGTGTCTGGTTCTGGTGCACTTTATACTACACAAACTTGTTTTGTACACTACATGATTGATCTGCGTTGGGTGGTGGTAGGGCAGTTAACTATGTTATTCTTGTAAACATGGGAAACCACATGATGATATAATTGAGACAGGATTTCCCTCTATAATACGAATAAAAATATGTTGAGGTATAGATTGTTTAAAACATCAAAACATATAGGTACAGCGATCAGTATTTAATCACTGTTATTTTTCCTTGGGTTAAATGCAATCTGTGTGATTGAACCCTTCCCTGGGGTTTCCCATCACTCAAAGACTCTCCTGTCACCCTCATGTCTTTCACTCGAATTGGCTGTAGTTTGTTGATGCACTCACAGCCTGTCGCAATGCTGGATTTACAGTCAACGACAAGTCCAAATATTTATCATGCTTCATATCTATCATTACCGTGGCGATGTGTCGGTAAGCGCACAGTCATCTCGGTGAACAGTTCATATGTAATGATCTAGTCAATGCAGAGCAAATGCGGGTTTTCTTTTGATTTAGAACTTGCTGATCTTCAAATTCTAATTTAACACATCCTATCCAGGAACAAACCTCCATTTTAAGACACTGTCAAGATTTATTTACTGGTTTTAAGGTTTTAAGGTTATTACAATGTGGCCGTACAAAAAAAATCTTCAGAGTTAGCTAATATAATAGATTGCAGGTTTGTTCAAAACTTTTGATGGAGGCATTAAAAATGTGTTATTTGGTTAGAGGGTTTACATGTTACATGTCAGCTGCACAAGATCAATATTTTAGAGATGATTTATTTATAAAGCTTTGATATTATAGTGATCGGTTGTCTTTCTGTTAAGTGTATACTATCACCATATATAAATTCACGAATGCTTTATATACATTTGGGAAGATTTTCTTTTTAAAGTGATTGTGGGAAATAAAAAGCTTACAACACGGTTAGATGCTAAAATAAATCTCCATAAACATCAGTTATTACATCATCAGATTTGCAGGCTGCCACTTAATTTCAAAGTACATCTACCATTATAAAGTGTGATTGCTGGTGATGATTTTGGAATAGCAGCAACATAATTTCTTCAGGCATCTGTGTTCTGTTTGTATAAAAGGGCTTCACTTTTCATTCTTTTAGTATCAGCATTTTAAACACCAACATTTTGCACTGTGTTGTAATAATTACATGCAATAATCCAGAACAGTCAACCACAACTCTTCACTCACTTTTCCCAGTTTAGAAAAAAATGATGGATTGGTGGCAGCAAGAAAACTCTGACTTCACTGCCCTTAGATTTGTGTGTGTGTGTGTGTGTGTGTGTGTGTGTGTGTGTGTGTGTGTGTGTGTGTGTGTGTGTGTGTGTGTGTG
>JAOUQT010076304.1:0-10149 GCA_025769995.1 Xyliphius kryptos
TACTTGGTGGGACTGGGAATCGAACCGGCGACCTTTAGGTTACAAGGCTGGTTCCCTAACCGCAAGCCTACAACTGCGGTTTAGTTATCTACTAAACAAAGATTTTTAACTAGAATATTTTCTTAATTGAGATCTAGGATGTGTTATTGTAGTGTTCTCTTTTTTTCTGAGCAGTGTATATTTATTTTTATATAGGGACCGTTTCTTATATTCATGTTTTGCAGATCTCATATGAAGCTTCAAATGAACTGCTGAGCAACAAACAGCTCTACCCAGCTTTCTTACGCACCATCCCGAGTGATAAGAACCAAGTTCTTGCCATGATGGGACTCCTTGTCAGATTTAACTGGACGTGGGTAGCCATTCTTGGCAGTAACAATCCATATGGCCTGCAGGGAATGCTGAGTCTATCACAGCAAGCAGTAAATTATGGTGTTTGTGTTGCTTATAAAGCTGTAATCCCAAGTCTTCAGGACACCACTTCAAAATACATGCGAGACGTTGTCAAAAATATCATTAAAACCAAAGTTAATACCATAATCGTTTTTTCCAGCAAAAGAATAGCCAGGGGTTTTTTCCCATTTGTGATTGAGCAAAATCTAACTGGCAAAGTGTGGATCGCTTCTGAGGATTGGTCTGTAACTACACTAATATCCAACATGCCAGGAATCAATACTATTGGGACAGTGATAGGGGTTTCTCTAAGGAACATAGCTTTTAATGGATTTCAAGATTTTCTCAACCAAGCTGCTGCTAAGCTAAGAGATGAAAATGATTCCAATGCTGACATGACTGTCCCGTGCTTGCAAAATGAAGACCTGTACACAATGGCATCTCAGAACGTCCAGCTACAGAATTATGATATCACGTCTTCATTTAATGTGTATCAAGCAGTGTATGCAGTGGCTCATGCTTTGCACCAGGTCCTCAGTTGTGAACGTGGAACATGTCAGAAAACTCAAATACAACCCTGGCAGGTCAATATATATAAAAACATTTTAAAACTACAATTTTAAATTTTTTACCACACATATTTTGTTTTAGTGTAATGGCTTAATGTATTTGTTATTTCTTTTAAAGCATCCTGTACATTTTAATGCCTGTTTTTTCTTTCAGCTCCTTCAATATTTAAAGAAAGTACGAATTTCTGTCAGAAACAATTCAGTATTTTTTGATAAAAATGGAGATCCACCTGCAGAATATGATCTTGTTTCCTGGATATGGAGGGATAAGACCTGGTCAGTCAGAGTAGTTGGAGCTTTTATTCCAGATCCTTTTTATCTTCAGGTGAATGATAATTTGATTCAATGGAATGGTGATGTCTCCGGGGGAACTAATGTAAGTGTTCTTTATTTTTAGTTTTTCCACATTATTAACAACAATTATTATAATAATAATAATAATAATAATTATTATTATTATTATTATTATATAGGGAACTATAAACCATTGACCGTATTTACCCTGCCTTTGCGTTTGTGGACATTTGACAAATATTTAAGTTCATTGAATAACATCATCAAGTTATAAGAACTACTTTATATTATCTCTGATCCCATCATTGTTTTACAAAGTAAATGTTGCAATTTAATTCATAGTTTCACAAAAAGGTGTTTGTGGGGGCTCATACAAGACAAATCCATTTTTTCATTGCAGTAAATGCTGCAGCTCTTTGGCAGCGACTCATTCAGACCAAATTTAAAAAAAAAAAAAATTGGTAAACAAGAAGAACTTAATAATAAAAATTGTTTATGAACTTGTAGCTGTATTGTTAACAGTAATTAATTCATTAATTTCTTCATTATAAATGTTTTATACAATCTGTACAATCAGGTGCCTGAGTCACTGTGCTCTCCAGAATGTTCTCCTGGTTACAGACAACTGCAAGTGGGACAACATAAGTGCTGTTTTGAATGCATCGCATGTCCTGCCTCTACTTTTCTCAACAAAACTGGTAAAGAATCTACAGTACCGTACAGTATCATACTAAAAAGCAGAATGGTTACATTTGAACTCTGTTTACAATGAAATTGCTTACATTCTTATCTAATCATTTTCAGATATAAAAATCATTTTACTGTAACATTACTGTTTTATAAGAGACTTGTGTTTTTCTGATGTTGTTCTTGTTTAGACAAAATTTATTGAAACTGCATTAACATTTAAAGTCATTTAAACAGTACCAGACAAGACTTTGGGCACCTCCTTTTAATCATGTAATCAGTTCCACTTACAGTAAAAATTTAGTGACTTAAAATTCATCATCCATACTTAATATTTAGTGTATGTAATATGCAAAAGTTTGAACTCCTTTATTTAGTCAGTTCTTAATAACTCCCTAGACAACTTGCATTGATAATAATTATGTTTTACACACTGCTCTGCATGCTATTAAGATATCTTATCAATTAAGCAAATTGAAACAATAACAGTTTTATTCTTTGCATCAAAACAGATCCTACCAGCTGCCAGGCTTGCAAACAAAATCAGTGGTCTCCACCAATGAGTGAAGAATGTCTGAACAAAACAGTGCTGTACCTGCAGTGGGGTGCTCCTTTAGGTTTCATCCTCCTGGCTTTGCTGACACTGACACTGTTACTTACCATTGGCACTGCTGTTATTTTTCTTCTAAACCTGAGTACACCAGTAGTAAAGTCTGCTGGTGGAAGGACTTGCCTGTTAATGCTGCTGTCCCTGACTGTAGCGTCCTGCAGCGCACTGTGTCCCTTTGGCGTGCCTTCACCAGTAACTTGTATTCTCAGAGGGTCACTTTTTATACTCAGCTTTACCATTTGTCTTGCTTGCATAACTGTTCACGCGTTTCAGGTAAGTGTACGTATTAGAATTTTATTCTGGGTGTCAGCAGCAGTATTTTTTGCATGAAGGGGGTATTGTAAAAGATTTGTTGCATGCAAGTAGTTTTTAAAAAGATGGTAAATTACAATGGGGGGGAAATGTAATGTCTATTTATACTAGGTTTTTTTAAGGTATTCTTTGAAATGGTTGGTTAAGTTCATCCAAACATTTTTCAGAAAGTATATATTTTTCGTCAACGGTAATTGCATTTTCATTTGGTCATTTAGTAGGCGCTTTTATCCAAAGCAACTTACAAGTATCCCAACTTGATGGTCGGGGTCACAATGGTAATTTAGACCTAGGTTTTGAACTCACAACCTGTAGATTAATAGCCCATTATCCACTGAGCTACCATGCCCATAATTGCGTAAGCATTACTAACCGGGTGGAGAAAGAAAGAAAAAAAATTTAAATGTTCCGTCAAATTACACTATCAATGCATTTCTGTTTGTTTTTCTGTCTTTAGGTGGTGTGCATATTTAAATGGTCCTCAAAACTTCCCAGATTCTTTGATACCTGGGCCAGAAATCGAGGACCTGAAATATTTGTTCTGGTCACTTTTATGGGAGAGTTCATCATCTTCATTTTTGGCCTGATTTTTAGTCCCTCTGTCCCTTCAGTAAACTATGACTTTTACTTTGACTGCATGATACTAGAGTGCAGTAAGACTGTATCCTTAATCATTGTCCAGATTATGTATATGTCTTTGCTAAGTACTTTTTGTTTCTGCTTAAGCTACATAGGTAAAGATTTACCAGCGAATTATAATGAGGCAAAGTGCATTACGTTCAGTCTAATGATTTACATCATCTCCTGGATCTCGTTTTTCACTGTCTACATTATTAATAGAGGTACTTTATCCATGGCTTTGGAAGTGGCAGGCATACTTTTTAGTGTTCTTGGAATACTAGGAGGCTACTTTTTACCAAAAGTGTACATCATTTTGTTAAAACCTAAAATGAATACCACCGCCTACTTTCAGAACTGCATTCAGATGTACACAATGAACAAAAAGTAAGGGTAAAATTGAGCAAACCAAAAAACCTAAAAATATACATTTTAGCCAGTGATTTGTTTTATGTATCCAGAAAAGTTATATTATTTCTCACTAAAAAGTATAATTTAGTCTAATTTAAGAAAAATACTTTGTAATCAAACGTGTAGTAAGTAGATGTAATAGAGTTCTAATATACAATATTTTATTGTTGTTGTCTAAATAGTGGCTCATAAGCCAACATATTTTGGAATTTCTATGATGGCTGTCTTTCAGCCAACTGCCCAAGCTAGCTATATGAATATGTAATGTGCAGAGATCTTTCTCATTTTAAAATATTTACCTATGCATACCCAGTTCTACAATTATAGACTGGAGTCTTTAGCCTTCTTTACGTTCTTGGTCTGTACTTCTGTAGTCCTGACCAGTACAGAACAAAGTAAAGGAGCTAACAAAGGATGTTGGAAGGCAGATGATCTATAGTATGTAACAACAAAGTGTGTTGTCTGCCTTTGGGTGGATGGGAGCAATCGTAGGTTTGTAGACAAGAAGCCAGCCTTGTGACTTGAAAGTTCCCGTTTCAAATCCTGGTCCCACCAAGCACCATGTGCCTTTGGGCACCTAACCCCAAGCACAGTATAGAAGGCTGCCCACTGCTCCCGGCACATGTGCTCACTTCACCAGTGTGTGTATATGTGTGTTTCACTACTTGGAATGCTTAAAAGAATACATTTCTCTGTGTTAACACAGTAGGCAAAAATAGATCACTTTATCACTTTACACTAATAAAAGGCAAAGCCCTCACTCACTGACTCATCAGTAATTGTACCACTTTTTGAGTACATACAAGGATAAAATTTGGCATTGTGATTCCCTACCATGTCCTTGGAAAACCTAAGTAGTTCTCACATTCCTACATTAGATAATATGGTCAATGTGGCCATAAAATGCAAGACCCATTAGGGTAACATCGGGGGCTTCCTGTGTACCTACAGATCTGAAACATGGCTCATTCATTTCCTATCATGTCCTTGAAAAAACAACTGGTTCTCACTTTCTAAATTCGATGGTTAGAATAATGCCACTTCAGTGTCACATTGGGGTCTTTCCAAGTTATTACCCATCATGTCATTGGAAAAAAACAATGAGTTTTTGCTTTATACATTGAATTGTTCATTCACTATCGCCAACGAACACAACACCTCGGATGGATTAGGGTCTTTGCGAGTACCTACAAAGCTGAATCTTGGCTTTTTTATTCCTTATTGTGTCCATGGAATATACACTGATAAATTCATGAGATAAATTCATAAGAAAACATAGATACTGTAGTTACAACTGACTTAATATTTATTCCACATATTCATTTTATTGTTATCAAGTTCTTCATCATAGTGCAGCAAGGGGATCAGGACAGGATAATAAATAATAATTAAATAATAAGTGGTAGTAAAAAAATAGCCAATAAGTGTCAAAACAAGTAAATGTATTAAAGTTAAATTAGACAATTAGCTGATACTTGAACATGATCTCAGCATCCTCTGTCTGAAATATTATGTATATGTTAAACAGGTTCTCTGAATAACCCAAGGCACTTACATGTATTTGCAATAAGGTTTATAAAAATTATATCTCAGCTTGTTGGCATGTTGGATTAGTTCAAAGCATGATCTCATGCAGGGTTCATGGCACGTGTCTGATTGGAAATGGACCTACAATCTGTGATTTTGGGGATCTCTGTTACATGCTTGCACAAAATTCGAAGGAGAGAGAGTTGGGAGGGCTAAACTGTCATTCCCTAGAGGCAGATGACAGGATGAAAAGGGTTTTGTTGTACAAGAGGTCATCCCTATTGTGTGAGTGGGCTGGCTGGGTGTGTTTCCCACACTACACTGCTATTCAATATGTAATATTCTCAGGAGGCTGAAAAAGTGTGTGCACAAAACTCTATAAACAAATTTAATGAATGATCTAAAAATGATCTCATTTGTTGCTGTATTTTAACTTTTTTCTATTACAAATATCTGGTAACTCTGTTTTATTGCAAAATATCAAAATATGAAAATGACTCCCAGTTGTCAAACATAGTCAACAATTTTTGAGAAATAAAGTTTTATTAGCATTAATAATAAGTGTTTGGTTTTACAAGTCACAACATAATATAATAAAAAAAAACAACATTTTAAGAACAAGATGCATACACAACGGAATGGTTCCTTTATTAAAGGTTTCCTTAATCCCTCTTAAAATTAAACTATGCTGAACTGACAACACTCTGAGAAATATTCTCCAAATCATCTGGATATACAACACAAATTCAAAATTCGGATTTGTATACAAAGTTACCATAAGTACTCCACCGGAGTCAATTCAGTTACATATACAGACATCATACAAGCCATATATAAATCATCTGCTCTAACAGAAATGAAAGACAGAATAAAAAAGATCCATACAGGATATATTAAATTAGAACTCAAGGGCACTTGAAGCATTAAAGCATTTCATCTTACTGACAAAACAAACATCTCAAGCCTTAACCGATCAATATGATGGCAAAGCATGCACTGTGGAAATAAATATCTCCTACTTTGATGAGAAACATGAACATCACTGTTCCTCAAGTTAAGTCAGTTTTACATGGCGTTACCAGGGTCTCCAAACCGACCTGCTGTCCTGCTCTGGGGCAACATGTCTGTGTTTGGAATTAGTTGCAGTCTGATTACAACTAACCGTTGAACTGACTCTGTGAACTTGGTGAATCTGCTGAAACTTCTGGGCAGATTGTTCTCTGTTAGAATGGACATTGAGGAACTGCAGAGACTCCCTCCAGCAATGAGAATAGCCTTCTTGATAGTCTCGCTGAGCCGCTGCGGCTGGAATTCTCTGCTGTTCTCTCAGGTAGCTGACAGTCATTTCCAAGATATCAGCTTTCTCCAGCTTGGTGCTGGGGTCCTGATTACGGAGTTCTTTTTCCAACAGCTTTTTCAGTTGATCGATGCAGTTATTAATACGATCTCGGCGCATTTTTTCCACGATAGGCTTCCTTAGCTGTAGGCAAACAGACGAGCTTGAGTTAGAACATGCTACAGTATTTAACAATAAATTCCAAGTAGGTTAGTTCATAAAAAGTATATGCTTGTTTAGAGCCTACCTTAAGCTTTTCCTTATCGCTTAATCTCTGATGTTCAAAGGTGAAGGAATGAGCTGGGTGTGGAGCCATGGCCTCTTTGTTGCGATGTGTTTTGCTCTGAGCAGCAGTGAGTTTTGGGACATTGTGAGGGACAGTGCCCTGTATTTATAGCTAGACATTTCCATTACAAAGCCATGTGGCTAGTGCTGGATTAGTTTTCCCACACTCTGAGACAAGAGGGTTGGCTCATCACAACCATTAGAGACGTTCACTTTATGGTTACTGACTGCTTGGCTTCTGCCAGGTGAAAGTTTCTCGAAGAATCAGAGGCATGCCACTTTTACCATGTGAGATCCTTGTTTAGTTGTAAAGCTTTGGGCCCTGTTTTACTTTGTAGTCAGACCAAATTATTTAAATTACATTAATGTTCTTCTCTATGTAAACACACATTGCTTGTATAATATCACTACAGATCTCGAATGACATTCACATTTATGATTTATTCTATTACTATAGTATTTGATGATTTGCCTTGGTTTGTGGAGGCAGTTTTACAGTTACATTTAGTTATTTAGCTGACTTACAAGTATCCCAACTTGGTTGGGATCAGTACACAGGGTTGATACAGCACCCTGGAGCAATGAGGTCCTGGTAAAGTGTCTTTCTCAAGAACCCACACTGGTAACTTCAATGTACCTGGGATTTTAACCCACAATCGTCTGATAGATAGTCCAACACCCAAACCACTGAGCTACCACTCACTTTTTGAATGTACTTTTCTTTGGTGTGATTCTTTTATTGAATATAAAACAGTTTTATTTCCTCCTGTTTGAGTAGTTTCCTGAGTATTACTTTTTAAATTAGCTTGTTTATATATTTGCATAATCATTACTTTAAGTGCTAAAAGCAGCTAAATAGTCTATAATACATAACACAAAAATAATATGCTTATTAATTTATTTAGCAGATAAATAAAAAATTGTATCGGGTAAGGCCAATATCAGCCCTTACTATTTACAGAATTTTTATTCAGATTTGAAGGCAGTGACATGTAATGTTATTTTCTGAAAGCTCTGGGAAACTAAATTAAATTGTTTAGTTTGAATCTTTGGGAAAATACAAAATCACAGGCCAATCAACAAAAAAAACTTGTTTAATAATCACAAAGTCATTGTCTTCACATGGTACCATAGAAAAACTATAAAAGGATATATCATGCATTTGTGTTCTGTGACTTAACAGACATTAAATAAAATTTTTAATGGATGGATGGAGGGAGGGAGGGAGGGATGGAGGGATGGAGGGATGGATGGATAGATTATGGAGGGATGGATGGAGGGATGGATGGATGAATGGATGGATGTATTGATGGAGGGATGGGTGGAGGGATGGATGGATGGAGGGATGTATGGTTGGTTGGTTGGTTGGTTGGTTGGATGGATGGATGGATGGATGGATGGATGGATGGATGGATGGATGGAGGGATGTATGGTTGGTTGGTTGGTTGGTTGGTTGGTTAGATGGATGGATGGATGGTTGGATGGATGGAGGGATGGATGATATATAGATGAATGAATGGATGGCTCAATAAAGTATACTTTATATATCCCAAGGAAAGTTTAACAGCCATGTAGCAGGTAACTCAACACAGTAATAGAAAATGGTTTTAAAAAGTAGTTAAATAAAATACAAGAAATAATTGGTAGATGCAATTACAACCTATATTCCGGACGAGGTCAGCGCATAATGCAACAATGAATAATGTGCAAAAAATAATAATTGAATATATGATAATTCTTTGTAAAGGGTAAATAGTGACAATATTAAAGTGTTCAAAGGGGCCAGTGACGATAATCTAATGTAAACATAGTAAACAGAAATCCTATAAATGATTTCCATTTGCATTTAAGGAAACAATAATTAAACTCATGTCTAAATATGTATTTTTCAAAAATTTCAACTTAATGTGTTGTGGTGAAAATGGTGTAATCGCGGCTTTAAATGGCAGTAAAACAGGGCGCACTTCAGAGGCAGGACTTTGGGCTGCTGTGTATAAACCTGACTGTCTGAAGCATGACTCGCACCCGGGTGCAATACAGGCGCGTGCTGAAGCGTGCAGATCAAAGAGTGCGACCGCACGCGCTCACCCTGCTACTGCTGCCTTTGATTTGCTGCTGACACGCTTTGATCTTTAATGCTGTTCCCGATCTGCATTCAGTCACAAAACTACTACTGTAAGGAAAATGTAACAGCAGTATAACTATGTAACGTACAGTATGTTTAACATTTTCTGTAAATTGATTGTACTGATCCTAAAGTACTGACATCAATTAAATATCTATTATTACAAACCTATAAGATCTAGCTCAAAATGAGGTAATCACGAGACATTTACCCTTTTAAAGTACCCCTATTTTACTACAGTAGCATATGTAAATCCAATATCTATATTATATTTAAATATACAATCAGATATGATCTGAGCCACAGTCTCCCACGCTCCTTAACACCTGCCCCAGCCTGCAAGTCTGCAAGCTCAATAAAAGCCAGCTTGATCCGTGCCCCCGATTGATACATCTATGGTTTGAGTGTGGGAAAGAACAAAGTCTGCTGTCTGTTGTCTTTTTGTAGCCAAAACTCAAAACATGCACGCAAATTTTCTAGTATATATTTGAGTGTAGTGCTGAGAACACAAACTTATGCGAAAGATTGGTTATCTACAGAGAACAAACTTCTGCACATGTGTTTTTGTATATTATGCTATAATAGATCTATAATATCTGCATATAATGGGCAGGACTGTGGCTTTGTGGTTAGCAAGGTTCCCCATGTCTGCGTGAGTTTCCTCTGGGTTCTCCGGTCCACCACCCCCACAGTCCAAAAACTGGATTTAAGGTAAACTGACTGCAATAAATTACCCCATATAGTCTTTGTGTGTGTGATCGTGAGTGTGTGCCCAGTGCTAATTTGGTGCCCTGTCCTGGGTGCATTTGCCCAGCACCCGAGATTTTTTCCCCTGAATGGGCATTGGGAACCATCCCATGACACTCGTAGAGGATTAAGTGCAAAGATAATGAATAAATGAATGAATGAATGAATGAATGAATGAATGAATGAATGAATGAATGAATGAAGGTTATAATAATTATAAATAAGATACAAATAG
>JAOUQT010076315.1:0-10149 GCA_025769995.1 Xyliphius kryptos
ACACACACACACACACACACACACACACACACACACACACACACACACACACACACACAGACACACACACAGACACAGACACACACAGACACACACACACACAGACACAGAGAGAGAGAGACTACTAAAACAGAACACAAAACATGTTTTTCCACGAAAATCTCTCTTGTGCAATATAAAAAGGAAATGGTCAGCTTGTGTTTACACGCTACACACTGACCACAACAGAACTCTAACAACATTACTTAGAAAAGATGAAGTGTTAGTCAGAAGTCTACATGGATATTTGGAATCTGAAGCTGTTACTAAAACTTCACACTTGACTAACCACAGAAAGACCGCGTCAGCGCTAGCTCTACGAGATCAACCCCAGAACTTCTATTTTTTATGTTCAAAAAGCAGCTGGAAGACTTGTACTGCTACTCTATAAAACCGCTGGACTTTGTCATTTGGTTTTCTTTACATCACACTGTTAATCTGTGCTTTACCCGAGCCCTCAACTGAGGGTTAAAATGTGAATGGTCTGAAAATCAATCTCATGAATTATTTTACATTACTAACTCCCCATTCATTTATCGGGGCATGAGGAAAATGGTACCATATGACTGTGATCATCAGAATTTTACTTTACTTGCTTTAACAGCATTAAATTAAGTTTTGTATTGTTGTAAGCGCAATAAGCTAATTTTGGATGTGTTTGAACACAAACACTGACAAACTGAGTTAATTCAACTGTATATCATTGTAGAAAATACATTACTGACATAATGGACTTGAATCTCATCTAATTATACATTTATAAACATTTGTGTGAATTCATTTGTGTAACACAGTCTTTTACCATTTAATAAACTACATTAAAACGTTCCAAACTTTATCATAATTATTGCTGTCTTTGGATTCAGCTGATATTACTGCAACATGTAACTGAACTACTTTAAAAAAACATTTAAAAAGGTATAAAGACTTTCTATTAACACTGTAAAACAAACTAAAATAAACATACATACATACATACTATATATATATATGCAGAGTTTTCTTAAAAACTTTATAGGCGTTACTAAGAGAACATTCCTAAGAGAGAGCCACGTACATTTATCAGGGCATGAGAAGGATGGCACAGAATGAATGTGGACCACTGTGACCATGAGCACATGGAAAGCATGACAAAACATGTGGAGAGCTCTAAGAACTGGCTGATTTGAACATGGGTGCCATTTGCTATTAACAAAATCACATAAAGATCAGGTGTGATGACGAGTTGTTTGCACCCGTGATACACTTATTTTTTTATTTTTACTGAGACTATGACACCAATGTCAGTGTTTTTGGTTTTTAGACACAAATCAGGAACGCAAAATAAATCCATGTATTTAACAAAAAATGTACAAAATTGTCTGCCACATTAAAATATTTTTAATATGTTGAAATTATTCAATATACAATAACAGTGTATTGTCATAACTGTGGGGAATAGTGTGCCTCAATTAATTAAAAAAAAAAAAAAAAAAAAAAAAAAAAAAAAAAAAAAAACAGCAGTAAAATAACGGTATAACATGACCAGGAGTACAAACATCTTTGCATAAGACATACAGTGGTGCAAAAAAGTATTTGCCCCTTCTTCATAACAATTAGTGATTATTATTAGGGGAGAGAGAAAATCCAAACCAACTTGGCTCTGTGTGGAAAACGTGATTGCCCCCCAAACCTAATAACTGGTTGGGCCACCCTTACCAGCAACAACTGCAACCAAGTGCTTACGATTACTTGCAAATAGTGTTTTACAGCGTTTTGGAGGAATTTTGGCCGACTCATCTTTGCAGAATTGTTCTAATTCAGTTACATTAGAGGGTTTCCGAGCATGAATGGACTTTTTAAGGTCACACCACAGCATCTCAATAGGATTCAGGTCAGAACTTTGACTAGGCCACAATTCAGATGTGGACTTGCTGTTGTGTTTTGGATCATTGTCCTTCTGCAGAACCCATGTTCGTATTAGTTTGAGGTCACGAACAGATGATCGGACATTCTCCTTCAGGATCTTTTGGAAGACAGCAGAATTCATAGTTCCATTTATCACAGCAAGTCTTCCAGGTCCTGACACAGCAAAACAGCCCCAAACCATCACACTACCACATCCATATTTTACTGTTGGTATAACGTTCTTTTTCTGAAATGCAGCGTTTCTTATACGCCAGATCTATTGGGGGACACACCTCCCAAACAGTTTAACTTTTGTCTCATTAGTCCATTGAATTTTTCCCCCAAAAGTGTTGGGGATCATCAAGGTGTGTTTTGGAAAAATTGAAACGAGCTTTAATGTTTTTTTTTGTTTGTTTTTGCTCAGCAGGGGTTTTCTTTTTGTTACACTGCCATACAGGACATTTTTGCCCAGTCTCTTTCTGATGGTGGAGGCATGAACTCTGACCTTAACTAAGGCAAGTGAGGCCTGCAGTTCTTTTGAAGTTGTTGTAGGGTCTTTTGTGACCACCTGGATGAGTCTTCACTGCGCTCTTGCGATAATTTGGGGTGGCTGGCCACTCCTGGGAAGGTTTACCACTGTTTCATGTTTTTACCATTTGTGGATAATGGCGTACACTGTGGTTCGCTGGATTCCCAAAGCTTTTGAAATGGCTTCATAACCCTTGAAGACCGATAGATCTTGATTGCTTTCTTTCTCAATTGTTCCTGGATTTCTTTGGCTCTTGGCTTTTAAGGATTTTTTGGTGGACTTCACTTTGTCAGGCAGGTCCTATTTAAGTGATGTCTTGATTAAGAACAGGTGTGGCAATAATCAGGTCTGGGTGTGGCTAGAGACAACTCAGGTATGATAAACCACAGTTATATTAAAAGGGGTGCAATCACCTTTTCACAGAGGGCCATGAAGGTTTGGATCTTTTTTCTCCCTTAATAATAAACACCTTCATTTACAAATTGCATTTTGTGTTTACGTGTGTTGTCTTGGACTACTACTTTGGACTAAATTGGTTTGATGTTGATTATCCAATCTGGCTTCAGGATTTTTTTATAGCAAATGTTAGTAGAAAAAATGTGTAATGCAAATGACTTAGAGAAGCCTTAATACTTCTATGCATGATTAGATTAAACTTTGCATGTTAAACTTGCTCTTTAAATAATCTGATATTGAATATCTGCACAGACACAGATTCAGTGGAAATCACCAATCATAACTCTTTTAGCTATGAATACCACCAAAAAAAAGTTGTTACTCTGAAATTTGGTGGAAGTGTTGGTCTTGATCTCTGGTTAGTCATGAGGAAGTACAATTTGTTTTAACTCATGACTAATGCTGAGAAGCTAGGCATTTCTCATAACAGTAAACACTGGCTGGCTGTTTCCAGCTACTTCGCATGATTAAACTGTTATCAGAGTTGTGATTTCCTGTACTGTAAATACAGGCAGCCAGTTCAAAGAGCAGCTCCACAGCTGCAGGGGGTGCTCTGGAGAATGAAGGGCCATTCAGGGTGGGTGGGACATTCATCCAGTGGCCACTCACCTTCCATATCCCCACTCGTCCTGCTGGGCTTTGAGCTAGCCTCTGTACCTTTAGCCTTCTCCTCATCAGGGCCTTCCTCCACTCCTCGGTCCTCCTCGTCCTCCTCGCCCACATTCTTATAATTGGGCCGCTTTTGCATCTTCTTCTTGCCTCTATGCCGACTCATTTCTAACGAGCGTTCCAGACTCTCAGAGGGTTTGGTGAAGCGGCGCACCGCAGAGTTGGTCTGGAATAGAACGACACACACAGAGTTCATGCAGGCTATGCAGACTATACAGAGGTTATACTGGAACATTAAGCTCACTGGATCCAATTTCATGTTTATAGCTTTTAATATTAACATACAGACTGAAACTTACTGCTCTGGGAACTGCTCAACAACAGCTTCATTAATTTTAGGGCAAATAATACCGATGGATGAGAAGCCATGGATCACTCATGGTTCAGAATTGTTGGTTAAAGATAACAGTGCATATATAGTAACTATTTAAATGCCTTTTTCTTTTACTGATGTCACATGCCAGAACACAAGAGACAGGATTTATTCGAAATCAAATTTGATTTATTCGGATAGTTGATTACATTAAATACAACAAGCTGGCAGCTGAAATTGTCACCAAACTTTTGTTCACGTTGCTCCCACGTTTTCTTCCTTTTTACAGGCCATTAGTGGAATAACCATTCATAATGTTTTGGGCTGATTGAGAATCATCAAGTGTAACATAAATGCTTAATCTAACACTAGAAAAACAGGCAATGCAACTTTGTGTCGTGCGTGTAGCTAACCCATACCGTGTGCAACTTGGTGTCTATTGTTATACTTATAAGCCGTAGCACATGTAGATAAAGAACTTCCCATAACCCGTTTATGTAAATGGAAATGGTTGGTGTTAGGAGAAGCTTAAAAAACCGCCAGTGTGACTCTGAAAAGTAAACGCTGTTACGGCTCACGTCATTAATAAATAAGAGACGCAGAGACGTAAATGTAATATACGTACACGGATTCTAAATAAAACCCCAGATTCTTTTTTTTCCTCGAGCAGCTGCATCTTACACTCACTGTACTGCTTTTTGCTTTTATTCTCATAAACGTAACATGTTTGCTTGTTCAGCCTGCATGTATGAAAGAAGTGTTTTACATGTGAGTAGGTGTGAGGCTGGGAGGCGGCTTGCGGGCCATAATTATAAATCAGAAACAATGCACTGATGAAATATGCGTCAATTTGTGACAGACGATAAAGTTTTATTGCAGAAAGCATGTTACAAAAGATTTCTGTTTCTTTGTAAATTAAATAACTGCGGGAAGCAGCTTTTTTCTTTTCCCCTCAGTCATCAAACACTGTCATAGATCCTTTGCAAGCAACCTTACTACGTGGTTATCTAAATATATCCAACTAAACAATTTCTAATATATGTTATTTTTTTTATTTATTTTATTTTTTTTTATAAATACCGGTTTTATTGATGGTGCTGCATGGTTCAAACACAGGCTTGGGGAAAGATTTAGCTGCAGTTCAAAAACAACATTGCAATTCAATACTAATAGCCATCAATATTCAACAATGCCTTTGCGGTGCGATGGTCAACATCAACATAGATTCTAGTGGGAAATACTTGGACAAAATATTTAGTTTCCACTTTTATGTTCAAAAGGCTGTATATAATATTGCTGATTTACAGACAGTTATACAGCTAAATGTATTTATAAAAACACTGATCGTAATGTACAGGTTATAGTTTCACAAAAAAATGAAGACGAGGAGAGAAAAAAAGAAAAAAAAAAAAAAACACTTGCCAAGATCTGAATCAGATACACACTTCCTTTGTTTTCTTCCTGACAAATATGAACACGCACAAACTCACAAACACACGCGCATACACGCACACAACTCACATGCACAAAGTCAAAATAAAGTGAGAAGACATAAAAAAGCATTTGAAACTGAAATTTTTAAACCACACTGTATATAAAAGTGGTGCTGAATATTGCGATGCCACATAAGAGGAAGTACAAGGGACACGGCCATTGTCTTCTTTGAAAAGGGTACGCTGCGCAAACAGGAAGCAGATACCCAACAGCCAGGGAAGACTGCAGGAAGCACATCTGGAGACCCCAGTCATTCTAAGAAGAAGAGGCTGAGTGGCGAGAAAATACACCGGCCCACACGGAACCTTCTCAGGGTCTGCGCTTCGCAGAATACATCAGAGGTGTTCAAAGAAAAACAGCTTTACTGCTGTTAATTTCTTTCCACTTAAAGAAAAGAAAAAAAGCAACAAATACAATCTCCAAACTTGAAATAAAAACTTCACATTAAGTATATATATGTTTCTAAAAAAGTAAAAAAAAAAAAAAAAAACAGACAATAAACCAAAAATATTTCAATAAATAAATAAACAAGCCACTTCAGAGTCTGAAAAGAGCTTGAGGTTTGGTAACTAGTGGGAGCTTGTGATGGGGTCATGGTAACACAAGGGAAATGGAACACAGCCCTCATCACAGTGCCGTGTTCATAACAGCTGCCTGTGGTAGGGCTGTGGTTACATATCTAACACTGTGCTTTTTTACAGGTACTAGCACTATTTACCAGCACTCAGACTGAATCAGAAAATATAGGTCTCCAGAACGGTCATACTATTTCTGGCTGTGTCAATCTGTCTAGTTTTCAGCTTAATGAACTTTTCCACAAACTATTTATAAAGCGATAAAACTAAAACAGATACATAAGACAAGAGGCTGGAGTATCTACGGACAAGAAGGTGTATATTTCACAAAGTCTAGCTTTATGGACTAATGGCCATAAAAATAAGAAAGAACATTTTAAGTTTACCAGAAGGTAAGTGCCTTGGTCAGATCGGCCATCAAAGGCACAATCCCAATACAGCACATCACTTCAGCAACACCATCTTCACAGTAATCCATGATGGTGGAGGCTTTATGCTGTGAAGATATTTCCCAGCAACAAGGACTATGAAAGATGGATGGTGCTAAATACAGGGATATTCTTCAGAAAAACCTTTTTGGTAGTGCTTCATCTTCCAGCAAGACAATGACCTTAAGTCTACTACTATAGCAACACTTGAGTGGTTTAAAACCTTATACCATTTAACTGTGTCGGAATGGCCTAGTCATTGTTCAATCTAGCTGCAAATTGTAGAATAAAGCTGAGGATTCTGTATGATCTCATTTTGGGTCATGGAATAAAATTCTAACCCTGTTACAATTTGGTGCCGAAACCTGGGAAGGATAAGTTGACCCAGGCGGTCGGCTGTTGCTGAAAGCAAAGCGGAGTGGGCGGGGCAAGCAGAGGTTCCAGACACCGTGAGGAACTCAACATCAGCGCAGGAGGACGGAAGAGCCAACGAGGACCAGGATGGCACGCATGTGGCCCTACGCTGGCGGGATGACGTCAGGAGGCAGACAGAGCAGGAGCCGCACGCACGGAGGCTGTAAAAAACATTGGACTTTCTCAGTCTTTCCATGGCAGCTTGCGCACACAGACAACAAGCCCCTCCTTTACACACCGTTACAGGTACATTTTAGGATATTTTTTATTTACACAACAATTTACACCAATGAGGCAATGTTTGGACTACAACAGATTGTGAAATTGGGTTGATGGATAATTTACAACACTGCAGTGATACTAATGTGGTGACGGAGTGGTTGTTTTTAGCGCTGATATACACAGTGCCGTTTACAAAAAAACAGTTGACTGACTAACGATGTCAAATTCACACGATTGATGACTATAGAATGTCCAAAAGTTCTACAAATAGGCAGATGTGTGGATTGAACATCAGTAACATTGCTATGTCTGATCCACTTAAAGCAACATAAATCACACTAACATACCATCACCACTCTGACTGCAGTGCCAAGAATGATCTTTAATACTCGGTCTTTAGCATGGTTTTACTACCAATAAACAAAATACAAGGTGTGAGTCAACAAAGTATGCAGGGAAGCACTCAGGGGCTATAGCACTAAAGGGTGCATTATTATGGTAAATGCAAATGATAAAATGAGTAGGGCTTGCAGAAAGAAATTGGCTTTAAATTTAAGGCTGATCTGAAAAGACTCTTAATATGTAAAGTTGTTTTAAAGTACTGTAGGCTTTAGCTGTTTAGTAAATTATTGAACGAGTATCTGGTTAAGCCGTTCACTAGGTTTCCTCTATTAATTAAGAACGACACATTCCTAATTAACAAAAAGTAGGTATTTCATGATCAACTATTCATTTTTTTTTTTAGATGGAGTTTTATTTTTTCAGAATTTGACAGTTGCCTAGCCTTTTACCAAAGTTCAAACCGGAGGGTAAACTTTTAGAAAACATATAATTGGTTATAATTGTTGAACACTACTGACAAATCATCAAATGGAGTAATGAGTGACAAAAAATGTAGACTGGGTATGATTATTTCATTGGCATGGTAGACATCTGGGTTGTGTTGACTTTATATCACAAACTGGAGATATGATTCTTTGAAAACCCAGTGTGGAAATGCCCCATGCTCTTTGTAGGTTATGCTCTAATCTGATGTAGACTGCTGGAGCTCTAGGTATTAGTGTCAGATCTATAAAATAGACCACGTCACGCTCAATGTGATGAAACTGCCTGATTGAGAGCCTGACGTCAGACAGCAACAAGTACCTTTACAGAAAGAGGTGTACTGGAGCAGATGTGGAGGATCACAAGCAGAGCCACGTGTGAGTCGTGCAGATCATATACGGGAAAAACAAAGGAAGCGTGCTCGCTTAAATATAGTGCAATATCGGTAACGAGCACACAGCTGCACAAGTGTGGCACTTCCTGCCTGCCTTGTGAGCTGCAGAAATAATTATTTTCCCTGCACAAAGTTCTTGTTTTTACCTGCTAGCATTACCAACGTGAGTGCTAGTATAGGTTTGTGGCTTGATAAGAGTCACATGACATGTGATTGATGGTCAAAGAGAAGCGTAATTGCTTGTGCTTATGAGAAAAGGAAAGTAGGTTAGAGAGCGGTGCAGAATCGGAGCAAGAGAAACATCAGCAGCTCTGTGTTTACAAACCAACTGTCATTGCAAAAATGTAAGTTAACATTAATTTGCAGATGTATACTGAATTCCTACATGGATTGCAGTAAAAACAGGAAAAAATAAAGTTGCAATAATAAATCAACAGAGTGTGATGGTGGAGCTGTGTAATGCATGTATGCCACCATCTAGGTGACTTAAGCCTTTGATATGCCTACACATGATTTTAGGTAAAAAAAAAAAAAGGCCTTGAATACAAACACAGAGCAGAGGAAGCTCTGTAGTTAAGATAGTTGGGTATCAGTTTAATGGTTGGAAGTTTATTTCTCAACTAAAACCAAGTTGCTGCTATGGGTCCCTGAGCAGGGCCATGAGCCCCCACTGCAGCAATGGTATCATAACAAGGCTGACACCTTCCTCTGCCCCAACCATCATTTTTTGTCAAGCTGTACAATAGTTTATCATTACTGACAATAAAAGCACCTGATCATATGATTATAGTTTTAAATATCCGACTGATGTGAAAAATTTTTAAGAAAATGCATACTAAAAATTAAGTGATTATCTAGCAATGATATGGAAAAAAAGAAAAAGTGAGAAAGAAAAAAAAAAACATTTCTGTCATGACGTCTATAATCAGAAATTAGGTAATGAAAATGAAAGTAAAGAAATATATTTATTTCCAACATAAAACTTGCACTAGCTTTTAAAATATTGATGTGGAGTACGGCTACTTAATGGCAGTTAATAACATGTTTCCTTAGATGTTGGAGAAATACACACCAATACAAAACTACAAATGCAAACTAAAAAAGAAAAAAATTCTAATGTCTCAATTACAGTTACCAAACATTCATTCATGGCATTGAGTTTAATTCACATATAAAACAGAATCCATTGTATATGGTATTTGAACACCTACATAATTTTTGTTAAGATTCATTTTAAAGTTTGTGCCCTATTAACAACAGTTTCCAGTTTTCTACTAAATGTGCGCCTTTTGGGTAATTTGCTTATTCTTCTAGAAGGTTAAACACTGATGTTAAATGAGAAGGCCTGGCTTGCAACATCTGTTCCAGTTCATCCTCAAGGTGTTCCACGAAAAATACAGGTCTTAATAGGGAGGCTTTATAGTCTTAATAGAGAAATCTCTCTGCAGATCAGATAAGTTCTTTCACAACATACCTAGCACCCAACCATGCCTTTACGAACTGTGGCATTATGTAACAAAGCACAGTCATGCAAGAATAATGGAATGGAAACACCAAACTGTTTCCACAAAACTGAAAGCATTAAACTGTCGAAAAAAATGTCTAGGTGTTTTTAGTTTTTCGCATACTTGTGTACATGTGCAAATAGACTAAATAAAATGTCTGAATCAGACATTAATAATTGTGTCGCAGTAAATTTATCAATATTAAGTATCATTACAAAGAAAAAATATTGATCAGCAAAGACAATTTTTAGCAAACAAATTTACTATTGCTAATAATTATTAACTCAGGTTTGAATCCTGATTAGTTTATCCTGTTTCACAAATTTATTTGTGTGTGTGTGTGTGTGTGTGTGTGTGTGTGTGTGTGTGTGTGTGTGTGTGTGTGTGTGTGTGTGTGTG
>JAOUQT010076324.1:0-10149 GCA_025769995.1 Xyliphius kryptos
ACATTCAAATTTAGCATTGTATAAGTTTTAACAAGTGAATGAGCATGGGGTAGGTAGATAAGATGAAGTTGGGGTGACCAGTGAGGGGAGTGTTGTGGTGTAGACTGTAATGTACTATATTGTTATAATAAAAAATCACCCCGAGTTTGTTAAGTTGTACAACATGTAGAATATAAATTTGAATTTCATATGATTGCCTTGCCGTTATATCGTTTTTTACTAGTAGAATAATAATGATAAAATTACTACAGAACAACTTTGTTGTTTTATTCAAATATATGTAGCTGACTCATAAATCACGTTAAAAAGTAACCAACCAAAAAGCAAAAAGCGGGATAAATTAGCCCCAATAAGTTTTTACATTAAGATATTTAAAGAAATGTTCATGTTATAATCCAGAACAAAGAAAAGAAGGTTGTTCCATAGCCGATTTAGGACGCCGCTCTTCCCCAGAATTGACATTATTCCCTCTGGGGATTTAAATAAAGCAGAACTTAATCGCGTCCTTCTTATGGAGGTAATGCAAGTCTAAATTACGGATGAAATATGCCATTCAGTGTGCACGTAATAACAAAAGAGCCTCTGGAAAACGATCGGTTCATCAGTGCGATGCAACGGCGCGGCGGGGCCTTCAGTCCACAAGCAAAACTATTCAAATAAACTCGCTGCTCCACTGTTTATATTCCCAAACGTTACTTGGGCTGTACACACGCTTAGCCAGCTAGACCTTTGTGATTTTACCTAAAAGCTTTTTGGAAGGTTTATTTACCTTAAACCAAACCTCACAGAACGCTTATACCTGTTAAGAGTAGCAGCCGCAAAGCTCTCCACTTCCACAACGCAGACTTCTGTATGGCACCAACAAAAACGCTGTAATAAATGATTGATCTAATGTTTCAGGCGCATGAAAACTGGCTGAACGCCAAAGAACATTTCCCTAATAGTTTAAGAGTAAAAACACCATTTAAATACGAAACGTTCAGAGATATGTAAATTAAATTAACACATAGTTGACGTGCCTGCATTTGTAGTTAAAACGTAATAGCGTATGAGGTCATTTTACTAAACGAATTAAACCAATTAACCACAAAGCGATTAATGGATGGCGCTGTTAGATGTTTATAGCGGATTTCTAGCGAGATTGATTGAAGGTTTTTCACCTAATCTCAGTAAATATTCAATCCCTAATCGTTGGTGGCTAATGGCGTGTGATAAATAAATAAAAAGCAAAGGAAACAAGATCGTTTTAAGTTCAAATAAAGCTACGTGTAGACAATGCTAACATCTCTGAAATAACTGCTGAAATAACTTGACAGTCTTTGCAAAGTAAACTCGCTGTTGGACGTTATGATGTGCTTTGTTTTTGTCTTGTTCATCCTGCTTTATTTCTTTGACCTTCGTGCTCTGGTTGCAGAATCGCCGAAGTTATTTAGAGACAACAGGAATTGATGGTTTCCTTCCTCTTGGTTTCTTTCTATTGCCTCTTCAGCTTGGCCCGTCATTATTTTGGCTTCGAAGAAGCGGATTGCAGTTCTCTGTCGCTGTTGGCTGGGGGAACCTTCTCATGGAGGCTCTGCGCTTCCAGCCAAGCAAAGCAACCCCCTGCGCAGCCCGACGGGTTTACCTTTTATTCATTTATCACCTGCTAGATAAACAGCTTACCGCTTCATTAATAATGCTTTAAACGGCGACCGCCACCTCACGCTTTAGAGGATGCGAGGTATGAATGTGTATTCAGTCCTCAGACTCTTCTCACCATCATGCGAACCTCCTGTTAAAACAAAATGCTGGTAGTTCTTGCAACAATTTTAACAGCAGCAATAATAATAATAATAATAATAATAATAATAATAATAATAATAATAATAATAATACTGTTATTATTATTATTATTATTATTATTATTATTATTACCACAATCAGGTATGAACAATTACAAACTTCTAAAGATGGACAAATGCTGCTAATTGTCACAATTGCTGTTTATATCTATAACCTTGGACATAATTTGCACCCCGTGCCTCACACGACTAGTGGACTTTCTGCACTGTTCCCTTTCATACGTCACTTCAAGGTTTATTGTCCAGTATACTGTCTTTGTACTTCTCGTAATTTTGTTTTACACAAGCTCTTGCACACGTGCCTTTCATGTTGGGCTGGGTAGTTTCTGTTCTGTATAGCACCTTGTTCTGTACATTGTTGGAATGGCAAATGAAACCACTAGAACTTGAACTAGAGTTGCTCTTCAAACATTCCCACCGTAACCCTTTATTTAACGCATGCAATTAATTAATTATGCAAACGATTTTCAGTACCTTATTTCTCCTTAGGCTCTAAGTTTCTATTTAGTTGTATTTTGAAACAAGTCATTAGTAATTTGACTCACACTTATTTACTTGTGCATTAATTGAGTTGGACCTACTGACGTAGACTCTGTTTTAAACTTCTCGATTGTTAAAAATAGTGAGCCTACCTGAGGTCGGCGCTGTTGCTCGTTTAATAAAGACTTCCTCAGCGTGAAAGCCACGATTAGGCTATGTTGAGTTGAGCTTCTCAGGTCGTCTGAAATCGCACAGGACAAACTGTATTTGCTACTGTATGGCTTTGTGACAACACGCAGGACAGTTCTTATCCGTCTTGTTCCATACTAGTATTATTATTAGGCGATTCTCATTATTATTGCTTTAATTGGACGTATTTTAGAATGATTTTATACATAGTAAAGGGTAACGCTTGTAGTTGGCTTTGTATAAAAGGTTCTGGTCTATCGCTACGATAAGCCGTGTTCCGATGGTCACTCTATCACCAGCGCGCACACGCGCGCCGGCTCCTGTTGCCCGGGCGACTCTTTTGATTGACGGCCTGAGTTTATTGGCTTTGGTCGGTCTGACCAATGAGCGCGCTTGTGGGAGGAGTCTTGGCAACCCTGGCTCCGGCAAATATGATCAGGGCTGGGAGACGCTCGCAGAAGGATTTGAAGAGGCAGAGCAGAAAACGGCCACCGCGCTCACAGCTCAGACTTCACCGACTCACGCCAACTTTCCCATGACTCCATTCTCATTCTCCTTATTTTGAATTTCCATCCGTTTAATTTTTAGTTAAAGCCATTTGCCATTCTTTACTCGTCTCCATTTAGCGGTGTGGCATCGCTGAAGCGCGGACTCGCCAGCTCGGGTGGAATATCTGGTGGAATTGTTGTTACCTGCTCGGATTAAATTTGCGTCTGTTTGCTGCGGTGCGGTGCGGCTCGCCTGACTTCGGGGGATCATGTCAGTGGGGAGAGTTGCTTGGTTTTGTTAGAGTCGAGTTGCTCTCACTGCTGAATGAGAAACTGTCGCTCGCTGGTGCTCATCTCTGTTGGCGGAGCTCGGGAGCAGTGCGCGAGGCTCAGGCGTTCACTCCGGACTATCAACTCCAGAGGGATGCACGCCTCCTAACAGCCCGGCTTTTGTTCACCTGCAGGAATCGGGATACCGGGAGTTTGGCTCCTCAGGGCGGCCTGCTCTGCTTGCTTTCCTCGGGTGCGCGGCTCAGGACGGGTTTGGAGGTCATGGGGGATCTGTGGACGTACTGCTTATGCGTGTTGGTGCTTGCGTGCAAGGTGAACGCCACAGTGCTCGAGTCGATCTACTGGAACACAACCAACACCAAGTAAGTCCCCCTCCCGCCTCTCACCAGCTGGACTTCTTAAATCAGCAGCTTTTCATACACCATCACACAGTGTAGTGCAGCTGCGACTTACAGCTGTTTCAGTAGGAAAGACCTTGAAGCAGGTGAGCATCGAGTTGAACTACGCATACCATCCATCAGAGCTGTAAAAGATAAAAAAAAACCTTTCTACCAGATCCCTTTAACACACGCCTTGTACGAAGGAATGTGATAATGTAACGCAACCTTCATTTCGAGACGAGTACATATTGTTTTTTGGATTTATGGAAGAGCTTTGTGTGGGTCTGTTTGTGTGTGTGTAGGCCAGGGAGACCTTTAGGCCTGACATCGAATTTCGTAGAGCAGATGGATGCGCTCCTGTTGTTTTATTCTGGTCTTTCTGTACACCTGGCTGCCTCTTTTGCTCAAGAGAAATAAAAGCAATTATAGGGCAGGACTGCTGTTATAAGCACAACTAAAACTGTAAGCGAGGCAAGTTAGAAAACTTCATGAAGCAAAACTATTGCGCCTATAGGCCCCAGAGTATTGCTCGTCACAAAAAATACAACAAAAAAGGATAATAAAATTAATAATCAATATAGGGGTAGACGGTATATTGTATTTGGGCTTCCAAGTTAAACAAGTTAACAAAATGTACATATTACACTTTATCAATCCACAATTGTGAATTCACAAAACATAAATTCTTGCTACGGGTTTTAAGAATGTGAATCAACATGGGTGCGATAAATGACGTGTTAATGACTGAATGACTAAACAAAACGTAGCCTTTTTAAAAATAGATTTACACACACACTCACACACAGGCATAGATATATTGATATATTGCAGATATACTATTTAAAGTCATAATAAAAATTATAAGGCATAACCCTTTAATTAGCCGCATTGAGCTGACCGTTAACATTAGTATCAGTGCGCGTTTTGAAGGGAATAAGACGTTAAATAAGGGAATATGCTGTAAGTGCGTACATGAAGGCAGCGCAGGTGAGCCTGAACGCGTAATTAAGCACCGCGGCAGGATTGTTTTAATGTGCCTTCAGATAGCTTGTTCCTTATTCCGTCCTCTCGTTTGAAACCGAATATTCCAATTGGTTTTATTTCTATTAAATGTGGCCTCTGTTAAATAAGTGAGATACCGAAAGGTCGCAGCCGGTGCTGACATCGGACAGTCTGGTTTACTTATTTATTTATTTATGTATTCGCGCAGGCCGTGAACAATGGTTTAGGGCGACCCCAGGAGACAGGATGGTGGGTTGCGTTCCAATCCACAGTGTCGGTCAGATACTATTCAACTCGGCTATTTGCGCACAGGCCAGAAGTCCTCAACGTTCTAATGTCCGTTTATAAATAACACTGAATTTTAAAATCAGGAATTCCACCGATCCTTAAAACGCGTTCCATTGCAGGTCACCCCAGGAGCGTCTTTGCTCCAAACGCAGCCCACACTGTTGTATTCACTCGGGGGCTTTAGGATGTAATTGTGCTGCTGCGTTATTAAGCGAGCGATCAGGGCCGTAACCGTGCGCTCCGCCGGCGCGCAGAACAGCCGAGGAAATGCTGAGTGAAGAGGTTCATATCACCTGGTTCTCAGCAGCTCTACAGCTCTCTTGAGTCCCCCCACCCCCAATCTTTCACAGAGGTCTTGTATTAATAATTGAACCTTATCTCAACATTGGAGGCAACATTATGGAGACCTGAAGTGCAGCCACAGCAAGTGGATTAGTGTAGACTTCATTTAGTCTCTTGTGTATGCACAGTAAAACTCTTTCTGCATTATCATGCTGAAAGCATATTTCCCCAGCAGTAGGCCTCCGAAAAGCAACTATTGTTTGCATATTATTTTTAGCATTTATCATAAACATAAATTCTCGCCTACTGGCTGCTGGTTTGACTTTGAGTTAATTAAGAGAATTACGAACCCCTGTTATCAGTTGTACAGTTTTGTAATGTTAAGTTTACTATTTTAATTCAATGTTTCAATACGGAGTGTTATGAAAAAAGATGTCAAATTCATGTAGAACCTACTTTTACCGCTTTGGAACATGTTTTGATGAAGTAATAAATTAATATCTTGACTTTTGTTTGACTCTGTTAAGGCAACTATAATATTTGGGGACATTTTTCATAAAGGCCGATATATATATACACACATACTGTATATTGCACGTGTGGGTATGTGTGTATTCTATATCTAGACTAGATGGACGCTATGCTAGAGTCATTATAGTCAATCCACCATTATGTGAAATTATGTTTTATTGTTATTAATTAAATCTATTCAGCTGAAAATAAAATAAGAGTTCCACTGGCACAAGAGTGACCGTGTCCATACTCATTCTCTATAGAGAGCCCGTGTAAATGTGTGTGTCACATCTCCGGTGGTCGGAGGCCTGAGGGTTACTGCATTCGGCAGACTGCTGTCAAAGCTTTAGCGAAGCATAGCACAATTGTTCGTTAACTCGTTATATGACTTGTAATCAGTTGTCTAATAAGAGGGTCTGGTAGAATTAGCACGTAAACATTTACAGACATCCTAATTATCTCAAAATGAAAATTCTTACTGTGTGCACTAATTGTAGGCCGTGTATACCTTGATTTATTTGTCATTTACATATTGTCTTCAAATGTTCATGTAAACGGACATTATAAAATAATAAAACTATCTGAACGGCTTAGCTTTATGAACAACTATAGAATTGTTCGGAGCTGAATGCGAGTGAACCTAAGTCACTGCGTGTGCAGCTCGGGTCAGAGCAGCTCCCAAACACTCTTTTCTTTTTCTAGTGAAATAGCCTCTACTGATTTAACGTGTTGTTCTGCCCTATAACTGTGTTACGCCTGAGGTATAGGACTTGTAAAACATTCTTCTTATAAGTCTTTCTCTCTCTATCTCTTTTTTCCCCTATGTCTCCCTCCCTTGTCGAATCGTGCTGCTAATCCATTTTGTAGTCGAGGCAGAGAAACAAAAGCGAGGTCTGCACTACACGTTTCCAGTCAAAAGACGCCCAGAATCCCCCATTTCTCTCTCTCTCTCTCTCTTCATTATGAGATTACATCTCTTTGGAGGCATGGTGGGGAGGCTGACTGGGCTGTGTGTTGAGGCATACACATGCAGATAGTCCATCAGAGTCTGATGAATTGGCCATGAATAATAACAACTCCCTTTGCAGCCCCCCTTCTCCCCAGTGTTAGAATCACAAGAGAACCTTATTAGTGTGTCTCTATGTGTGTGAGCATGTGAGCTTTTTTTTATGAGTGCAGCTTTAGTGAGTGTCTATTATTTTTTCGGTTCTACTCCTTGCTGTTTTTTATTTTCTTTATGTGACGCTGAAAGATGAGTGGAATTCTGAGAGCAAGGCGATAGCGAGAGGGACTGAAATGAAAGGATGTGGCATCGATAGAGCATCTCGAAAGATGGAGGGTGGCAGTTTGAATGAAGGCTGAGGATTAATATGGTATCCGTGGAACTTTAGGATGGTGGAAAAGAGCAGGAGTCTGAGGCTGACATTGCAGCCAGTTTACCAGATGCCTCGTAGGCTGGGATTAGAGAGTAAATGAAAGAGGAAAGGCAATGAACAGAGACTAAAAAGAAAGCACGGGGATAGAGTAGCTACCACCAGCGTGGCCAGATAATACCCTCAAAATGCCCCATGCTGTTCAAAACCTGATGGGTCGCCATTTAATCCCGGTACCGTTTTGCCTTTGTCCTGGCCTTTGTCCTGACTTTTCCTCACTAAAATGACTTCGGTTTTGGGCAGATGATTGAAAGACTAAAAGTCAGTTTTCTTTTTTCTCTCCCAAACTCATGGTCCACCCTGTTGATCTTCTTGGAAATCAAATCTGATGAGATGGAATCTGGCTGCTGCATTCGGTCACACGGCTCACAGTGGGGGGTTAAAATAGGGACAGGACAAGACAGAGCAAGAAGTGCTGGGTAGTGGCAAGAGACTTGTACATTGTTCTATAAGGAAATGAGATATAGGATTATAGAGAATGACCTTATGTCCCCGTTACACAGATTTAAAAAGAGCTGACTGATTTTACTGCAAACAGGTGTCTCAGGCTAAACTTGAAGAAGTTGTGAGAAATTTGGGGGACACCAGAGATCTCAGCTGAAACATAAAAGAGGGGATACTGACACACAAAAAACAGATGTGCATAGTTTAATTTATATGCTAACCTTTCCATCCATTTATCACACCTGGCCTTTTCGGGTTTCATGACTGAGTGCGGATTTCTGGAGCTTAAAAATATTTATGGCCGAGCAACTTTGTTCTTAGGGCTTCTCACCAGTTCATGATCACGTTGGCACCATCGTCACCCACTTTGCCAGGAAAACATATTTAACTACCTTGGACGAAGCATGCAAGTGTGTGAGTCAGCCCATGTGTCAGAGAGGAAGAAAAGAAGATGAAGATGAGCCACTTGGAGCGTGAGCGCGTTTCTTCTGTCTCTCTTCACACGGCCAGCAATGTCCGCAAGCGGCACAGTGGCCTCTTTAGACGCAGTGCACACATTCAGGACACATTTACACGCGTCCATATGCAGCTGCGGCCTTTTTGTTGCCCTTTTCTCCTCTCTGACCACGCTTCCACGTCCGCATGCTCTGCAACGTTTACAACTCGAGCCATAAATCTAAGCCTCACAAAGAAGGCAGAAAAGAAGAAAAAACAAAAGCAGGGATGAGGGGTTAAGTGTGTCTTATAGAGTAGGTTAAAGCCATTTACAAACATGAGGCCTTTATTTGCCCTACCCCTTCCCACTCTTTAGCTGTAGTCTCATTCTAAAGGCTCCACGGGAGATTGTGTGCAGTCTAGAACGTATTTAGGGTTCATTTCAAGAGCGTAATAATTCCCAATATTTAGTATGTTACTCCTTCTTATTAAGAAGTATTTGATATTAAAATGTCAGTGCTCTTTAGTTATTCAGAATTCTACATCATTGTCTTTGGGACATATTAATGCTTTTCTATGGTACTGTTTGCCCCGATCAGAAGAAAGTATATTTGAAAATTAAGTATTTAGCAGAAGTGGATTGTGTTTGTCCGAAGTTCTTCTAATGTATTTACAACAAAAAGGCAACCAAAGGACAATCAAAGAGGATGTGACAGCATTATAGTATAATTCTGCAGTGTGTGCATGTCTGTGTGCGTTGTATTTACAAACACAAAGGACATTCCAGAAAAGGTTTTGACTCGTGCCATTTAACATTTTATTTTAAAATGTCGTCCTGATAACTTGAGCACCACATTTGGAGTGTATATGTGCACGCATGAGTTTAAACAGATAACCATTGTTTATTGCTCTTTTATTTGATACATACAGAGATGTGGTCGGATAAGAGCAGAATAGATACTGATCTGGCATTCAGAGTTTTATTTTGTTCACTTGTCCTCACAAGACGATTTGCCTGGCCAGATCTATCAGAGAGATAGCGGTGTCAGACAGCCATCTGCCCAAGTAACACCTAACACACACTAGCACATGCATGGATTTGCAGCATCGCCCAGTTTGATCCTTGCAGTGGAAACATTTTCATACACAATTTTCGAGGCCTGTTGTGTGGGTGTGTGTTTCTCACAATGTCACTGGTTTTTACCAGTTCCTTTGTTTAGCTGCCTGGCATCAGACCAGCCTCGATTCATATACACAACGTTGACAGAGCATAGGAAGCTGTTGTAGTAGCTGTTTTCTTCCTCCTTTTAAGTGACAGAAGTATTAGAAAATCACATTGTCTCTTTTCAGTTCTGTTGTGTCATTAATAGCCTCACATTTTGAACCTTGTTCCTTGTTAGTCATAATGAATAATTGATGTGTCTAGCTTTATTATTCAGCAATTATTCTTTTTCTTCTTACTATTACCGTGTACCAGGAAGCAAATGAGTTTTAGTAATGTGCTTTTCTCCTGACCTGCTCTTTCTCTTTTTTTTAGGTTTGTTCCAGGTCAGGGTTTAGTGCTGTATCCTCAAATCGGGGAAAAAATGGACATTGTGTGTCCACGCGCGGAGGGCGGCTCGATGGAAGGCGTCGAGTACTACAAGCTCTACATGGTTTCTCGGGACAAACTGGATTCATGCACAGTGACTAAAAGTGATACGCCTCTGCTGAACTGTGACAAACCTGACCAGGACGTCAAATTTACTCTTAAGTTCCAGGAGTTTAGCCCCAACCTCTGGGGCCTGGAGTTCTTTAGAGGGAAAGACTACTACATAATTTGTAAGTACCACACCTACTTAGGTTCTGCGTATAAGCATGCCGCTGTTGCCGTATAAGTTTCTGTGTTGTGACTGATTGTGGCTTGTTTTGGCTGGCTTTTATTTTGGCATTTGTTCTGCAACAAGTGGTAGGTTATGAGTAAAAAAATATTGCATTGGTGGAAAATATGACTAATATGAAATGTGAACCAAATTGTTGTTGCCTCAGCTTTGTGGTAATGTAACAGATTATAAAGTTATATATATATAAATTAAGCAAACAG
>JAOUQT010076338.1:0-10149 GCA_025769995.1 Xyliphius kryptos
TGTATTGGCCGCAAAAGGAGGCCCTTCACTATACTAATAAATTATTGTGGTCTAAAACCAGGTGTTTCAGTTTCATTTTCTATACCCTGTGTGTGTATGTATATGTATGTATGTATAATAATAATAATTTCAACGTATATAGCGCCTTTTACACACCCAAGCTTGCTTTATAATTAAATAGAAATAAAAAAATAAGGTAGCAGCAGTGCAGGAGATAGAGAGAGAGGTTTCAGAGCAGTGGCATCAGCAAACAGTTCATAGGTGACCAGTACATCGTCCTCCATATCAGGAAGCAACAATCCACGGCCGACAAAGAACCACGGTGCACATTCCTCAATTCACATAAGCAATCCTTTCGTTCGAATTGAATGGCACTTAAGTGCAGTGTGTGGCGATATTGTTCAAAGCAAGAAGGTCCCAGGTTTGATTCCTATGTAAGACGACATGTTTAATTTTTGTGTGGAGTTTGCACGTGTTTCCCGTGTTCATGTAGTAGGTTCATGTCCTTTCAAAGCTCCAGAAAAATATTCCAAAACATTGCATTCTTGATGAAGTGGAAATGCCAAAGTAGGTAACCTTGTAATGGACAAGACAATGGACTGACATTGTTCCAGTCAAGCCATGGTCTATTAATGACAATCAATAAATAAGTAATAAAAGAATAAACTTCATCAGCAGTTTACTACATTTTGTTTAGTAAGTGTTGTTTTTTTTGAGAACACGAAAACTCCACACAGAAAGAACACACCCAGGGATTGAACCCGGGACCTTATTCCTGTTAGGCGACAGTGCTACCCACTGCTCAATAGTGCCCACCCCAAAATTAACGACGACCAACTTGATATTAACCAGATGTAAGTAATACAGGGACTGCTCCATTTCCATTCCCGGTACCGCCAAGTCAAATATGGCTGAAGTGCCCTTGGGCAAGGCACCTAGCCTCAGATTGCATCCCCGGGCGCTGTTGAGGCTGCTGACCGCTCCATGCACGTGTGCTCACTTCAAGTGTGTGCTGAAGCTAAAAACAAGACAAACTCGTACACTGGCTTTTTAAGAAATAACTATTTTCACTACTTTACAACCCGTACAACCTTTTTTTTGGGGGGGGTAATTCTGCTGTGCATAATAATTTGGAACAGTGTATTCCGAGTTGTTTATTTATAAATAGAATGCTATTATAATTTGGAGGTTTGCTCAGTAAAAGGTGATTTATACTCCGACAGTCGATGACTTGGAGCATTATACTGACGGCCATTTGCTTCGCCATTTAGAGAAACCTGAGAGAAGAATATCATTTGCATAATAACTCGAAACACATTTAGCATGAAATTCGAAGTCTGGTTATGAATGTGCACATATGCACATCTTGCCATAGCAAAATAATGAAGCCGTCTAGGAGTGGAACCGTAGATCGTCTTTATTCAAGCCACAAGACTTCAGCAACAGAAGCAGCACTGCAGGCTGTTTTACATTAGGCAAACCACTTCATAATGCGGGGCACTCTTTCTCTATAAGATTAGGGCTGTTGTTGCGATATAGGAGTTAATAGTAGGGCAGATAGGTTCATTACTGCAGTGCAGGGATCATGACTGAAATGGGTGCGTTTGAAGACGGTGCTGGTGGAAGGGGCTGGAAGGTGGGGTCAAGAAAAAAAAAAAAAGGAATCGAAAAACAGGAAAGCGAGAGAAACGTGAAACCAGATCACAGGCTGGCTTCAGAGGTTTCTGCCCCTCACTTTGCTGGATTGTAATGGAGCTGAATGGACCCCTTTCGGTGTCCCTCAAATCCGTCTTGTTAAAGCAAATCAGCACTGCCAACATGTGTGTTTCATTTAAAACAGTTTCTCAGGAAACCGAATGAGCAGATAAATTGGGTGCAGGTCAGAAAAATGGCCCATGACAAGCTTAATTTGGAGGAGTAGAGACAAATAGTTGAAGGCATGGGCCATGTGCATAAAGAGCATCTTTTGTGTGGTTTGATTTTGAGACTTTTTTGAATGATCATAATTGATTGAATTATAAATAATTTAATAAGCAGGACATCATTCGAGCAGCCTGGATAGTTTCCATAGTGCACGCTGCTGGAAAAAGCCAGAAGCTTTAGTAACAGGTGTTAGAATACCTGGGGCTGCACCAGCCGAAAAGAGAGTGAGATGCTCAGAGAGATTATCCCTTTCCCATGGACAAAGTCTGTGCATCTAACCATTGTAAATTGATTATATCATTTGACATGAGGGGAATAGGGGAGAAAAAAATCAGACTGTTATAAGATTACAAGTAGAGTTCTGCTTCCTCTAAAATGTCACAAAAATATAGTAAAATATGTTGTATTTACATTTCTGCTAAGACCATGTAAGAAATAGTCTCTGGTTGTTTCTTTTGGTTGTTTATTTGTACATACATTATGTTCCGATAGTGATGCATTCTATGAAGTACAGATTTAATTGAGTAATTTGGGACTTTATACATGTATTAAATGTAGGTACATTGGTCAGTGGGCTGTCTAGTAAGCTGTGCATAATGGCAGACAAATGCTAACATTGTTGAAATTGTTTTAGCCAAGCAATTTGATATACCTTTGTAAGAGATGCTTGTCTTCTGCCAACCACAATGGGGCGCCACATTGCAGACAGCCATGCTGAGTGTGGCAGAAGAGGTAGGCGGTGGTAGTTTTCTATGACCACCTTCCTTAACCTAATCACTACAGTAATGAGTAATCAGAAATCAGACACAGTGTCACTATATTTCACTCTCTGACACGTCTGTTAGGGAAGAAGGTTTTCAAAAGCACAATAGCTGTACATTTCCCCTAGAGCCAGTGAACTCTGGGCTTAAGGAAGCCAATACATCACAGGGCACACACACACACACACGAAATTTATAGACATCAATTAACCTAACATGCATGTCTTTGCAATGCAGAAGGAAACAGGAGCACTCAAAGAAAACCCACGCAAACATGCAAACCACACAGGAATTTCCTGAGTCGCCCCACCCAAGGCTCGAACCTGGGTTGTTCTTGCTGTGAGTTGACAGCACTACCCACAGCCTGGAATCCATCTCTAAATTGCTCATTAGTGCAATCAAAGTTTCCTCAAAGTTGACAGATAAGCACCAGCTTCGCTGTGACACTAAAACTAGGATTAAGCAGGTACTAAAATGAATGAATGATCTGATCTTAATTTATCTGACACAAACAGATTCTAGGATAACACTAAGATCCAAATTAATTTGATCATTATTAAGTGCTCAGAATTTCAGAAGTTTGTGGTCAAGTCCATGTCTTGACTCCTGGGTATTTTATTTTAATTTCTTATTTACAGAACTCATTAAGTAAGATTTAATTCTAATTAATTCTAAATGAAACATTTTGCTACTATGTTTGTACACAGCAGAATTGGTCCTCTGCGTTTAACCCATCATTGCAGTGAAACACACACATAGAAACACACTGGTGAAGTGAGCACACATGCCCGGAGCAGTGAGGTTAGATGCCTTGCCCAAGGGCATTTCAGCCATGACTTGTCTATACTTTAAATCAAACCATAAACCTTCCGGATGCAAGGCTGGTTCCTTAACCACAAGCCTACGACAGTACTAGCCTTTGTGGGCTGCTGTGTGTGTGTTTAAAATCTCTCTGTGTATTTCACCTTTTTTCTTCCATGTCTCTAACTTATATATATTGTACTCACCTGGGCTTTGCCATGTAGCATGTGTTGCTAGGCAACACTATTTTCCTCCAAGTAATAATATTATGCCTTCTCATCAAAACAGGTATATGTGGTGTTGGGGGTTACTCACCTTTTACACTTTTTACTCATTCTCACTCATCTAAGACTAATTTATAAATTCTTCTCACAGGGTAGATTTATTCTAAGCCACACTCGAGTTATTGCTGTGCCTGTGATTTTGCTTTGAACCTTTGATCAGATAGGGTCAGATAGCAGATAGGGTTTTTTTACTTCAGCCCTACTAAAGTTATAGCAAATCCTTATTCAATTTAATATTGTATTCATTAATTTATTCAATTATTTATTTATTTATTTTTTTCTTCTTAATCCACAAGGGGTCACGGGTCAGCCGTTGCTCACCCAAAACTTCTGGCACAGAAGGGCAGGAAGAACTCTAAACAGGGCACCAATTCATCGTAGGGCACATTGACACACAGACACACACATATTCACACACAAAGGGACATTTTAGAAACATCAGTTTATATAGCATGCATGTCTTTGAAATGAGGGAGGAAACCGGTGTACCCGGAAAAATCCCATCACAAACACGGGGGAATATGTATACTCGCCCCACCAGGGATCATTTACTGTTTTTTAAAAAATAATATTCTAAAAAAATAAACTGTTATATAAAGTAATCTCTCTTTGTCTCTGCTGGTCTGTCTTTCTTTGTACTTTTATGTCCACTGATAATTGTGTCCTGTAGAGAGTGAGAGAGGGAAATTTCAGTCCACCAGCTGCAGTTTAATTACAGTCTGGCCAAGTGTGTATTGCTGCTTGTCTCCTGCAGCTGTCGGTGCTAATTACAACTCTACATCCATGAGACACATCACTCCTGAAAAAAAGTATCTAGCTACGAAACGAAAGATTGCTGCTGGATTCCAGAGATTTGCAACTGATCGATTTCATTTGAACATTTTTGATAAAGATTAATTTGGAAGATTCTAAACTAGTACTCACGATAATTAACTGCAGCTATACTGCACTGCATGTCAATGCTTGATGGAGAATGTTGGTGTTTGATGGAGAATGTTGGTGTTTGATAGAGAATGTTGGTGTTTGATGGAGAATGTTGGTGTTTGATGGAGAATGTTGGTGAATATTGGTGATGTTGGATTTGTCTTCCTTGACTAAGATTGTTTAATAAACCTACATTTGTGTCACCTTATACTAAAATACAGTTGTCAGAAGGTAAGCAGTTGTTTTCCCGCAGAAACTCATTCCTGTTGTTTCCCGATGTTTCCCCCAGTGAAACGTTCTCCTCCTGTGACCTTTTATGCGTTGAGAAATGATTCATAGTGTGTAGAGAAATTACCATCTAAAATGACTCTGCAGCTTTGGCTTTATAAAGCATATTCACACCTGATAAGGGGAAAGAGAAGATAAACTATTACCTGCTTTACTCTCACTTTACTGTAATGCTGCAGAGCTGACGTGGTAAAATTATAATGCTTTTAAATGAAAGATTAAACTCCAAATAAATGTTGAAGATGGCAAAGCAGTGCAGTGTGTGGTGGTGTCAGCTCACTGCAAGGAGGAACCGGGTTCAATTCCCGGGTGGGACGCCTTTGGAATGCCCTTTTTGGTGTTTGCATGTTCTCCTCGCAATTGTGCTGTTTTTTTCTGGGTGCTCTGGTTTCCTGTGTCGACCCTGTGTCGAAAAGAAAATGAATGAATGATAAAAACAAAACCTAATCAAATACCAAACTTCTCCATCGATCAACAACATTTTCCATCACAACTACAGGAGAGTATAGGCAAGAGAGACAGACAAATGATGCTAAAAAAGCAGTTTTTGAATATATGAGAGAGATAGAGAGACTAAGCTCCAACATGGAGCTGACGAAAATTAAAGGGGAATAACAGAGAGAGAGGGAGAGAAAGAGAAAATAAGACATGCACATAATAAGTCATAGACAAATGGAGAAAATAAGTAAGCGTAGAGGAGTGTTGCCTTTCTACTTCTGATCCACATGTTGAATACAATTAGCTCTTGAAGCCGTGCTGCAGTAACCGTGCCATCATTTACCTCCACCTACCCTGGGCCACAGCTGGACGGTTGCTTAGCAACTAAATTTCCAGTCGTCGTAGGAACTGCAGGAGGCTTTTACATACAAGAGATGATGAAGATGTAATGCCATAGGTTTTTTCTCCACCTATTTGTCTGCCTGTCTAACTGTCTATCTGCCCGTCTGGTTCTTTATAAACAAACATACAACCACAGCTGTATATGATGTGAAGCCCACAGTAGGTGGAAGTATGGTTAATTGGAAATTTTAAATCAAAATTGTTAGTGACATTCAGGCTCAGCCACTAGTTGGTACTACCACTCTGTCACTTAGGCAAAACAAAACACTATTTCCTACTCGTTCTGAGATTTCCAGTGTTATTGTCTATTTTGTACTTGCTTGTCTTATAGATACATATGCATGGGTGGCATAACAGCATAAAAAGATTAGGAAAATCTGGAAGAATCTCTGTGAGCAAAGGTCAAGGCTAGAAAGCCATACTGGGCCCTTAGAATTGCATCACATTCAGGTATGCCTCTGTATTATAAATCACAAAAAGAGGAGAAGGATGACCCAAGTTCTCAGTTCAGAAGGTTGCATTAGTGTGTGTGGCATGGGCAGCTTACACATCTGGAAGAATACCATTATTGCTGAAAGGCATATCCAGGTTCTAGAGCAACATATCCCAATCCAGACGACGTCTCTTTCAGGTAAGACCTTGCATTTTCTAACATGACGATGCCAAACCACATACTGCATCAATTACATGGCTGCGTAGAAGTGTCCGGGTACTGAACCGACCAGCCTGCAGTCCAGATAAAAAACATTTGACGCATCATTAAACTGAACATATGGCGAAAAGACTTATGGTCTTACTAGATGGTGTTTTTCACAACACAGTTTCAAATGTGGGAGGTGAAATTATAATTTCTAAAATTTCGTAAAGTGATGTAATCGTACAGATTTGCATACTGTTTGATTCATGATTAGTTTGCAAGAATAATGTTTATTTTTGTTTTGTTGTTCAGGGCTCGGTATTTGGTTTAACTCTACTACAACTCCTTATGATATGTTCTGAAGGTAATAATTTATATAATAAAAAGAAGTGATTGTTACAAGTTTGACTCTTTTCCTTTAGTGTGTGTGTTTTATTTTTTTATTCTATTTATGTAATGTTAATAAATGCACTTCACAAGTTCTTCCAACACTTTTCTCATGTTATTGTAAGTAATTCCTGAACAAAACCTGAAAATTATAATAACTTCCACATTTGTGGTGATTGTCTGGTAATTTTTTTTGGGTGACCCATTTTATTTGGCTCATGACCCATCCAAGGGTCACGACCCAGAGTTTGAAAAGTCCTGATGTAATACATACATAACTATGAAAAGATTTAGGATCCAAATTCAGTACTAAATTTGACCTCCCACACTAAAATGACAGGTGTTTCAGTTTCATTGTCTAACCCCTGTATATTCTAAATATATTATTATTAGTAGTTATAGAATTATGTATAAGATGTATGTTTTGTATATATTATATATTACTGTTATATTATTATTGTTATATATATTATGTATATAATGTTATATTATTATTGTTAGTTATAGAATTATGTATTAGATTTATGTAATGTATATATTATATATTAGTGTTATATCATTATTGTTATATATTATTGTTAGTTGTAGAACCATGTATTATATGTATACAGATTACATCACCCAAATGAGGATGGGTTCCCTTATGAGTCTGGTTCCTTTCAAGGTTTCTTCCTTACCTACTCAGGGAGTTTTTCCTTGCCACCGTTACTCATCTGGGATAAAAAGTTTTTTTGTAAAGCTGCTTTGGGACAATAAAATAAAATTGAATTGAATTTATTATTTTTTCATGATAGTTTTATAATTGTCATGCCTCCTCGATTTCTGAGGCATCAATCCAGAAAACAACAACTCCCATCAGGCACCTGGTGACATCAACGCACCGGGTCTATCAGTCAACCAGGGATGGTACTTCTGTTATACGTCACCTGAGTACTAACTCAGACCAGCTGGACTACTCTGTATAAGGTAGCATTTTCAATATTAAACCAGTTTCTGTTTATCCCGCTCGCGTTATAGGATACTTCGCCCACGTCATGCAGACGGCGGATGTTTCCGAGTTGTTAAGAACTCTCGCTAATTAAGGACAAATACTCGGAGAACATCACACTTGTTTTCCGACATTACTCAGGCTGTAAGGGTTTAAACGCAGCAGCATGGTGAGCAACAGCAGCAGCTTTCTCAGATTTCCGAGAATTTAAAAGCTATCACCGCTAAATTACAGGCGTTATGCTCCCCGACCCTACTCCATTTTCTGCACCTGTTAATCCTCCTGTCGATTCTAATTTGTTATCCGATAGCAAACCGGATAAATTTGATGGTTCCCCAAGCTCCTGTCGGGGTTTTTTGTTGCAGTGCTCTATTTTTTTGCTAATACTCATCCATGCTCTGATAATTCCCGCATTCCATTTGTTATTTCCCGTCTAACTAGTAGAGCTTTGAATTGGGACACTGCTATATGGCCAGAGATACAAGCCAGCAACTATGAGGCATTTATTGCTAAATTTAATTGTGTTTTTGACCACCCTCATGAGGGGCAATCACAGGGAGATTTTCTCTCTCGTATTCGCCAAGATGGACATGCTCTTGAGTTTTGCACATTAGCGGCTAGTCGTGGTTGGAATGAGGCTGTGCTTATAGTGACTTTTCGAAACGGTTTGAATCCGGATATATTGTCTGAACTGGCATTTAAAGATGATGAGCTTTCTTTAGATCAATTGGTGTCCTTATCTATCCGTCTGGATAATCTCAGATGCAGATCTGCTTTAAAAGGAGAGGTTTCTTTCAGTCAGCAACACTTACCGAGTGGATTTTGTTTGAGACCTGATCTAGTATAATCCGGGTCTATGCAGCCCATGCAGTGTGATTCCGCTCACCTATCCTAGGAGGAGAGACGACGTAGACTCCAAGGGGGTCTGTGCATGTATTGTGGTAAGGCTGGCTATTACCTATGTGACTGTCAGGCTAGCTCATGCAGATCTCAGGCATCAACCTCGGGCAAGTGTGAGGAGTACTTCCACTCTGGGGTTTGTTTTCAAGAAGTTTCTTCTCCCTGTTTCTCTGTACTGCCTCAAATCTGTGTCTGTTTGTTCAGCCCTAATTGACTCCGGAGCTAAGGGGAACTTCCATTGGTACAATCTATGAAGCTGTCTGCCTTTTATAAAGAACCGGTTGGTGAGGGAGTTATTTCTATGCTCACCAGACCTATGAAACTAGCCACTAGTGTTCTTCATTTTGAAGACATTAGATTTTTTGTTTTAGACACCTCTGAGTATGCTATTATATTAGGTTTGCTATGGCTTAAGAAACGCAACCCAGGTGTCTCCTGGACCTAGGAATCTCCTAGGGAGATTGTCTCTTGGTCTCCATTCTGTCAGAGTTCCTGTCTCCAATTCCCAGTTGTCATTATGCTCAGGTCCATATGTGAATCTTTCTGAAGTTTTCAATAAGGGGAGGGCTGCTAAGTTTCTATCCCACCGTGAATATGACTGTGCTATTGAGCTAGTTGAGGGCACAAAGCTTCCTAAAGCCCGGTTCTACCCCTTAACGCGCTAAGCTTCCTAAAGTCCGGTTCTACCCCTTAAACCAGGCAGAAGAAAGTGCTATGGACAACTATATCCAAGAGGCTTTAGATAAAGGGTTTATCCATCCATCACGTTCACCAGTTGCAGCAGGGTTCTTCTTTGTCAAGAAACGAGAGGGTAGTCTCTAATTGTTCATTGATTATCGAGGCCTCAATGCAAAAACTAAGCCATAACACAAGACCTTTATCCGCTTCCCCTATCCATTATTGAGGACTTTCATCATCATAATCCCAATAGACCAGCACCAAGGCAGAGAGGATGTCCCCGATGTTGACCTCCAGTGAGTTCTCCTGCCATTACATCTCCTGAATTACATCTCCTACATATGCTTATCAGTCCTCCGGACCCTGCTATCGTTCTCGCCATGTTTGTTTGCCTTCTGCGGCACTTGTACGCCGGATCTTCCACCTTCACGCTGTGCACTCCCCGACGAGGTGAGCCGCTCTGCTGCACCCAAAACACCTTATTATTGTCTGATGACCCATTGAGTATAAGATGACCCATTGAATTTTAAACTTAACATGAGAGAAAGTTCATCAAAGTTCACTGATGATGTGTGGTCAGTGGTGATCTGGAACCTATGGGGATGTTCGTGATGGGTGCAGTGATTTTTACCGTGTCATTTGTGTTTGAGAAGATGGTCAGATAGATACTGGGGGGGTTTGAGATAATTGCCTTTGAATAGATGTATAAATGGATGGATGGAATGGCAGATGAGTGGA